>KK116620.1:572695-608543 GCA_000611955.2 Stegodyphus mimosarum
TAATAAAATAATGTAATAGTGTATATTATTGTACATAATAATTTAAGTAAATGTATCTAATATGCCTTATTTACTTTGCGCTTCTAGTCTGAATATTATGATTCGGCTTTTCTGTCCTGACATCCGCAAAATCCTAAAATCCACACAACCTCCGGTTCCAAGCATTGCGGATTTCTGGACTTCTACTGTATTTAATAAATAAAGGTAACAGACAAAATGTTAAAAAAACGCCTCTTTGGACGTAATTTAAAATCTGAAACTTTTCAGATTTTTTTTATTCTATTTGTTTCTTTGCTAAGCTTTTAGCTGTCATTTCTTATTCTTATAACCACATTTCTTTCGTAATCCACATCACAGAGGACGTTATCTCTTGCTTAACATATTTTATTCAAATGCTCGAGTGTGTCCTAGAGAAGATTGGGCAATCGACCTTTATCGGTGTGCCAACAATCATTCCGTTGGGTTTCAATCTCCTTCGGTAGAATTTTACCAGTTTTTTTTTGTTATAATTTAATGCCGTTTTTAAAAAATTACCTTGTAAAATTAAGCGACATAGAAGGTTATTATTTAAATAGAAAGTTTTTTTTTCCCTTTTTTTGTTATATGAGATTGTAGCTGCACTGTAGACAGTAATTTTCTGAAATGGGGGAAAAGGATAAAAAGATTCAAGGCACTTACTCAAAACTTTTCGCTACTTTTATTAAGAATTTTTTTATCAGATTTGCTAAATCATACAACACTTATTTTCTCTAAAACGACGAATATGGTGGTAACTGTAAGATCGTTCGTATAAATAACTGAAATCTCCTATCTAAAGCTATAAACAGCTATAAGGTATATTCTCCCTTCTTTCTGCATGCCTTCGTGGTGTAACAATAGCACACTTGGTGCTTATTCGAGAAGTCCAAGTTCGAGTTCCAGCGAAGACATTGTACGTAGCGTATTCGGAAACTAAGTACCGTTTCATTCTAGCGCCGTCGCAGCGCTGTGGTAAGCGTCCCGCGCATGCGCACTAGTCTTTCTTGTTCACAGACTTTCAATTGCCCCATTTTGGTTGCTCTATGTTGTGTTTTTAGTTTGCTGTGCACATTCAAAATGTTTAAGACAATTAGTTCTCCATTTGACTGTGAGATTCGTGCCGTGATTTAATTTTTGAACGCGAGGAATGTTAAACCGAAGACAGAAGTTTACGGTGAATACGCGATAAGTGATGGAATGGTGAGAAAGTGGGTAAGAATGTTTAATGCAGGTCGAACAAATGTCCACACCGAGGCTCGGAGTGGTCGGCCTTCTGTTGCCACCGATGATTCGGTAAGGAAAGTTGATGAAGCAATTCATGAGAACAGACGCTTCACAATGACAACTCTTTCAGAGGCATTTCCACAAATTTCACAGACTGTTTTGTTCGAAATTGTGTCCGACCGCTTGAATTATCGCAAAATCTGTTCCCGATGGGTTCCAAAAATGCTCACTGATGTTCACAATACAAAGCGACTTGGTAGTGTCCTGACATTTCTTAGGCGGTACAGTGATGAGGGAGAAAACGTTTTAAACCAAATTGTGACAAGTGATGAAACTTGGGTGTGTCATTTCACACCAGAATCGAAATGACAATCGATGGAGTGGAGACACACTCATTCTCCGAAAAAACAAATGTTCAAAGTGACAATGTCATCACAAAAAATCATGTGCACTGTCTTCTGAGATAGGAAAGGCGTTTTGCTTACTGAATTTCTTCCCAGAAGGGAAACCATTAATGCGGCACGATATTGTGAGACTTTAACAAAACTAAGGCGTGCCATTCAAAACAAACGAAGAGGAATGCTCAGTAAAGGAATTGTGTTGCTCCAAGACAATGCTCGGCCCCATACTGCTGGTGTCCCTCAGTCGTTAATTCGACAGTTTCATTGGGAGCAGTTCGATCACCCGCCGTACAGCCCGCACTTGGCGCCGTCCGACTATCACTTGTTCCTGCACATGAAGCGCGAGCTTGGTGGCAAGCGCTTTGGACCTGACGATGACACGAAAAATGCTGTAGAGTCGTGGTTATCGAAATTGGCGGGAAGTTTCTTTGACGATGGTATACAAAAACTGGTCACCCGCTATGACAAGTATTTGACCATTGGCGGAAACTATGTTGAAAAATAGTTCAAAACATGTATTTTCATGTAAAAATAAAATTGGATTCGAAAAAATTGTTTTACTATTTTTTTTTTCGAAACGATACTTAGTTTCCGAATACGCCTCGTATATTTTTTTTTGTCCCCCGCCTCAAAAAAAAATCGTAATGTCTTTACAGTGGCGTCCGAACTAAAAAGGTGGTGGATCATGATTCTTCACCACCAGGATTTGGCGATTAGGTAGCCTCATTCCCAGTCGCTCTTTGAAAGAGGGAATATATAAGGTATTTTCTCTCTTATTCCTGCATGCCTTTCATGGTGTAACGGCAGCACACTCGGCGGGTATTCGAGAGATCCCGTCGAAAGCATTGCACATTTTTCATGTCTACTGCTTCAAAAAGTCCTGACACAGCAGTCGCTATCTTAGTGTTCTCGTTAAGACATTAAATATTATTTATGAAGGAAATCAAAAGAGGAGACAAGTGAATATCAGATTCAAAATATATGAAAACTAAAAATGAAACAAAATATATGAAAACTATGAAACTAGAAATTAATACCCGCGCAATTTTTTAACTATTTATAGGCTCGAACATTATTCAAGGGCATATTTTTTATAGCTACGATAGTCTGAAATTCAGGAAAAAATGTTTCTAAATAATTGTTTTTAATGAAAGTTTGTTACAAATATTGATTTAACCTAAGATTTTTACTTTAAGTGAAAGCTAGAGATAGATAATTTGATCTATAGGTTACTGAATTTTCCATTCAGCTTCCGATCTTTTACAGAAATATTTTAAATATCGACTTTTGGAACCCATCAAAATTTTTACCGGCTCAAACTAAACAACAAAGAAATTAAACACAGTTTAAATTTCGCCTGTTACTTTATAAAGTATACAATAAGAAAAAATACATTGATACTTATATTTTGTAAAATTAGCATTATATATATATGTGGTGCCTATGTTGAACGACAGATGGCGCTGACTTGGACGAGGGAACGGAATTCCATCTTACGTGGGAGTTGTTTTCAAGACGTGTAAAATGAAGGATTATGCGATTGTGTGTATTTAAAATTAATGTGTGTTTTAAATTGTAAATAAAAAAAAGTGCCGTCTGATATAAAGAAGTTTTGTGTTTTATGAAGCTTGCAAGAATATACTACATATAACAAGACTTGCGCTAAAGCTACAAAGTAATAAACCAATAATTCACAAGAAATTGTAATAAGAAAACTTTCCATATACCCTCTTCCAAAGAACAGAAATATAATTTAAAATCATTATCGAAAAGGTACTTGTAAGAATTTTAAAAAGAATTTTAAAATAGAATTTTCAAGTTCTCCTTTGTTTTAAAAACAGTTAAGGAAAAACTTAATCACAAAAATGCCTAAATCAAAAGTAAAACTATTAAGCATTGAAAAACCTTACTTGAAAGTAAGATAAAACACTCTCTCTTCTTTTAGTTGTTGTTAATGGATGGTTAGATTGATTTATCCCCTTGATAAGTCGAATAATTTGCTATCAATGGCAGTAACTGGTTTTTGCAATACTTAAATGAGTTTTACTTTTGATTTTGGCATTTTTGCGATTTAAGTTTTTCTTGAACTATTCTTTTTTTTAATTCATTTTAAAATTCTGACAATTAAATTTTAGATGATGATTTTAAATTGAATTTCTGTTCCTTGGAGATGGTATATGGAAAGTTTTCTTATTATAATATATATATTGTTACGTTTTTCTCTTCGAGGGTTCGTGGATTTGCAGTGAATAACGACGACACTCGATGGAGTATCAAAACACACTTCATTGGCTAGTATTTTTCAAGACAACTCCAAAATCACGCTTACAGTCGTCGAAGAACTACTATAAACACGCTGAGACAATCAGCGACACAACCTTCAGGCTATCAGCCTATAATGGTGAAGACGGCTTCACGGCAAAGCACCAGAGTACAATTCCCGACTCTCCTCAGTCGTTCTCGGAACTCTACGTACTCTCGAGACTCTCCACGATGCACTCAACAATACGCTAGAGTACAGTTCCCGACTCGGTTCAGTCGTTCCCGAAGCTCAACACACACGAAGATAAAACTCGACGACGCACTGCCTCGCGACACACTAAGAGACTCGCTCGATGCACTCGACGACCAACTCGGTACAAGACTACGCACTGACTCTTAACTAACCCCGCACTGATCCAATGAACTCATAACTGACTCCCTCTACGCGTACCAGCAGGATTTATATAGTTTTTGGCTTGTGTTCGAGAACGTTCTGGGCTAAACCAGGAAGAATTCGTTCTAGAAGGTTCTCTATGCGTCTATAGCATATCGCCAATTGTGTCGCCAAAAGGGCGATTTCTCGCCAAATGTCGCAACTCTGCATTCTTTTGCCATTTTCTGGCAACCCTAAACCTGCTTTGCGGGGAAGCTATCTTACCGCGCCTGGACATTTCCTAACAATATACATAAATGTAAAGTATAAAAAGTTTAGAGTATAAAAGTAGTTTTCTCTACACGAACAGGCAACCTCTAATTAACTTTCCGCAATTTCAGGATCTTTTCCCTAGACCAGTACATTCGAGAACATTTTGGCGTGTTATATAACCGTTGATATAAATACCAAGGTACGCGTCATTTTTAGTCAAACTGCTTCCCGCATCGCTGCTATAAAAACCTTTTTTCCCCTTTTGTTAAATAAGTTATGACGCAGAATTCTTAAATTTGCTGTTATTTAATTTATATCATTATTGGATACGTAAATTGGAGCTTTTTTTCTAAAAGAAAAAATGATCTGCTGTTTAAGTGAATAAAGATATGGAACTTTAAAGTGAAATTCTTCTGTGTCAGAATATTCCACTCTGCAACGACAGCACCCGGATTACTTGATGTGACCTGATTTCCAACTTTTATCATTCCTATGCCCATCCATTAAAATATCACAAAGAAAAATAAAGAATATGTCTAAGATTAAATTAACAACGTAAATTTCCCTTCTCAATTCTAAAAATAATAACCTCTCTACGCACTGCGTCATTTTTAGATTGATCCATGCCATATGGCACTTACATAATTCTGATGATGTAAATGGAACTAAAAGTCAAGTAACCAATAATAATTTTACAGAAGTATTAACTATCCAATCAAAATGCATTGTAAACCAAAACTCACTCAGTCTGAATTGGGATTTCACCCTGAACGTAACGCACTTGCTCTTTACGCTTCGGTCTAGTTGGACTGCTGTCTGCTGCTTTCTTCTTTCTTACTAAAATGATCTAAAATGTGAGCTATTTTGGGATAGGCACATCTCATGTGCCAAGTTGATTGTGGCCACAACAAGCGGAAATAAAAAATGAAGATTTAATCTGCCTTCGCCTCATGATAAATTGGCCAATGTCTATCTCTGTAACTAAAAAAATGGGCTAATTTCTTTTCAATACAGTGGCATGAAAGCCCGCTTGCCTGAAGAAGACTGTTAAATTCTACTTCCTTTTTTCCCAATCTTTTGGCCAAATTATTATTAGCAGAAAATACGATTTCTAGCCATTTTGAAACATTTACACCAAACTCTTAGTTTTTCATTAGAAGGACGCCATTTTTAACAACTGGCTTTTCAAGTTGACACCCCCCGGCCACAGGTAACCTTTTCATTCGTTCAGAAAGTTTTAGGCGAAACTATGCCTTCACTACGTCACCTCCCCCTGTAGGTTTGGGATTGCAAAGATTTCTTAGCTAAACTTACAGCCCCGTAGAATTGCAATGCTTTCTAGTAAATTCAACACGTTAATTTTTCGGCGCGACTTCAAGAAGGTGAGTCTTATTTTTATATCTTCTTGCAGAAACATTTTACACAAAAGTGTACGTTTTTTCTACAAGGTTTAATATGTTTAAAGTACTTTTTTCTTCAAATTTAACAGCTTCGTTACTTTAAGCAAGAGGGCCCCCATTTTTTAGATTTTTTTGATTTCTTCGGTTGTAATATAGGACCAATAGTGTTTCAAAAATTAACTATAAATTATGATTTATGGTTTCATCCTCTCTAATACTATTTTAAATTTAGATTTCTGTAAATTTTAGAGGTCTTGAGGCGTACTAGATATTTGTTACCTAGCTGCCTCTATTTATTCTAATTAATTATTGTTTTGTTTTAATAGTACGTTTCTTTTCTTCCACGCGTAGGGAAAAGGGGCGTCCAATTGAGACGATTTAGATTAGTATTGAAAGATGTAATAGATTTTTAAGTTCAGTCAATTATTTGACGCGGTAGTGTCTCAATTGGTCGTCAGTTGAAACGCGTGGAGGTAATATTTCAATGGAAGGGGCACGGTTTCCTTTTCCCCTGACGAGACAACTATGCAACTCTCAATGAAATATACCATTTTTGTTTATTGTATACCTTGTTTTTATTGCAACTTCAGCTTTTCCCATTTTGCCAAAAAATTACAATTTTCAAGGTATTATTTGAGTTATATTTTCATGTGAATTTTTGCTTATGATTTTATCCGCATCAAAGCGCAATGCGTCTCTTTTTCATGTTAACAGAAGTCTTGATTTTATTTTCCTTTTCAAATTAATGTTACTATGTCTCACCACGAATATGAAACTTTAATATCATTTAATTTAGAAAGAGGTGTAATTCCATATAAAGCTTTAGTCAAAGATTAAAAGTTAATGTTTTCCCCCTCCTTTCAAAACTTTTCTGCAAAACAGAACTCCTGTCTCAGCGAAACCCTGCCCTCGAAATTTTATGTAGTTACCTGGGAAATATCATTAACATTTTTCAGGTATCTACATAAATTTTCACATTTTCACAGACAAGGTGAGCATTTAAATAATTTATTTCCATTCCCTATAATCTTCTCTTTATGCCCACTTGGTAGGTATTATGGTTAGGTGAGCGATGATTTAGTGCTCGAATCTGGGAAAATGCATGATTGTTTGTAAATGCATACTGTTTTCGCGGCATGAGGTCACTTAAAATTCGTCAGCCCAAAAGTCCCTTCGAGTGGTTTGTGCTAAGAAAAAAGAGCAACGAGAGTTTTAGATTCTGTTTCCCGATCAAACTTTGATCAGAATTCGGAAATGTCGTATTGTTACCCGAAAAGAGGCTTTAACCAAAGATACACGCTTCATTCTTTTTCTTACTTTATAAGGTATTTCTCCCGCTCTCTTCGCATGTCTTCGTGGTGTAGTGGTCAGCACACTCGACGCGTAACCGAAAGGTCCGCGGTTCGATTCCCGGCGAAGGAGTTGCTCATTTTTCATGTCTCCAGCTTCCAAATAAATCCTAATGACTCTACAACTTATGAAGAATTTATGTACAGGAAGATAAGCAGAGAAACAAGTTTATATTTGGTTTGAATCTGCGATTTTTTTCGCATTCATTTGATAACAGGATTTTGCTCCTAAATAAGAATAGAAAATTATATTTGAATGACTTCACAAGACAAAATTAGACGACAGAATTGAACGAACTGACTATTTAGCCATTTTTTCAAAACTTCATATTACTAATCTACTCAAGGAACGTTTATATTATGACATAACTGTCACAAGTGGCATCAGCGGAACTTCTTTAGACCTTGCTACGCCATCAGACATAATGCACAAGGTTTTTAATTTTAATATTCCAGAAGTTTCCAAGGAGAAGAAAACCAGCCAGTATACCATAACATACCATAAGATGTAATATACCATAAGACGCAAGAAAGAAATATAGAAAGAATTTTAAGGAGGATTTCAAAAGGAACTATTCAAATTTGAAATATTTCGCAGAGACAATAATGAAAATTATAAATACGAACAAAGACAAAATTGGAATTCGGCACTGAGATCCAGATTTTGGAATTCATTTGTTTTTTGAGTCCAAAGGGGCTTTAGTCCCCAAAGAACTATTGTTTTCGTTTTGTGACTTTGCGTCGGAAACATTGAAAGTCTGAATCACTTTTCAAAATGTTGCCACAAAATATTGCAGCCCTCTATTATATCTAAAGAAATTAAATAATGAAGAATCTGCATGAATGTATATATATTCCTCCAAATGCGATAAAACAACGGTACCTAGAGCCATCCAGTTTTCAACAACGTACGTTTTCACCCGAACATGCGTATCTGGAAGCCCAAATTTGGAATTTGGAATTTGTTTTATTATCTAGTAGCTTTTACCCGCGGCTTCGCTTGCGTTGATGTCCTTAAATAAGTTTTAAAGATTATTGAAAAGAAAAGAAAATAATTTGATTTTTTTTTCTTATTGCTTGACCAGGATAATCAGGATAAAATTTTAGTTACTAATTTTTTAAGTTAAAAATACACTCCGCGTAAAATTTCAGTGAATACTGCCCTTCTTCAATACCTATAGGCCGAGGATATTTTGTATTTACGCGGAGCGTATCGCCACGAAATCTAGTAAAACTGCTACGTATATTTCCTAATGACTGAAAAATTTTTGTGACAGGAGAGCCAAAAGCCAGGAAATCCTGAAAGATTTTAAATAATAAATTAAATTAAACAAATAAAAATTAATAAACGCTTTAATAAACGCCTCCTTTGTTCTTAAACTATTGTTACGGATTTTGTATTTATTTAGCTATTTATTTAGAATTGTAATTAAAATTGCTTCATTTTCTTCTGCAACGCAGACGATTTTTGAAGAGAAAGCTACGTCGGAAAGTAAAAATAAAAGAACGCGTGCATTTAATTGCTGTTGCTATCCACAAAAATCGAGAAAATAGATTTTACCAGTATATTCTAGTGAATAATTAAAAAGCTTATAAAAGCCGAATTAAAACACCTCAGCTCAGTTGTAGCTGTTTTAAGCGAACTGTTGTTTACGTAATGCTGTGACTGACTGTAGCGAATTCGCTGTGAGATTGGATTAACTTTCTCTGTTTTGAATTGAGTTCTGTTTAACGTTTGAGATAGTATGATATTGTACGAATATTTCAGTATGAGGAAGTATTTCAGTATTTTGTTTTATTTCTTGTGAAAAGAATAAATTTTATTAACTTTTGAACGACTTGTGCATTCAATCCATTACGAACCCGTACGCACGAAACACTATATTACGGAGATGTTTTATATAACAACATAAACATGTAAGTATAAACAAAAACATTTGTTGTTCTAAAATTTTAAGATTTTCCTACCATGAATTATGAAGTTTAACATTCGTGATGTACTGGGAAAAGAAGGGTTGCCTGGAAAAACTTTAAGTTATAATTCAGACTTAAATTCGCGATTTTAAACTAGAATTGCTTGAAGCTCAATTATTCTTAATAAACAGAGTCTTTCCAAAGACTGTCTGGACTTTGTCTGCGAATGTTTTGCTCTTCTACTTTTGAGCTAAATATCACTTGTGTATATTTTGTCTCATTTTCAATGAAAAAATATATGCAACTCCTTTTGGGTAAAGACTTTCATTGGTGAGTAATTGGTGAGGGCCTTCATAGCGAAGAAATTATTATCTATCATTTAAGTTCCGACTTTTCCTTTTAATTTTATTAAATTTTTCTCATTTTGTTACCAACGCCAAGAATATTCGTAAATAATGAATTCATTCAAGAAAAAATACTGTTATTCTTTTAATAATTTATTTTTGAAATTCATTTGGTTTGGAATAGTAGTCCTGGAAACTCGTATTCTTAACCCTAATGAATCGTTTCACGTATTTCTTTCAGATATCAGATAACATTTCGTTGAACTTTGCATCTCCACTTATGCTTTAGTACTGATCAGCCTAATATACATATCAAAGGTCAGTAATTGTTAAAGTTGTTTTTAATATTTTTCTCGTTGAATCCACTTATTTTATCTACTTATCGACCTATGCTTTATATTTGGCTTCTGTCTTATCATATTGTTACGGATATCCGCTGCGTCTGCTCTCAGAGAAGCGGCAAGATGACAGGCCTTAGCTTGGGAATCCCATCCATTTGCTTCCGCAACTATAGAAAATTGAGTCTTATATACTTGCCAGGAGGTCTTTCTATCATATGTCGGTAGCTTTAGAGAGGGACCAGCAGGCATGGGTAAGAATTTAAAACCATCACTATTGCTCCCTGCCGTCGCTACGAATTTCTTTAAATTGTCAACTTCTTTGGCAACTGCAGAAACCCTGTCATCAATTTGTTGTTCGATTTGCTTTTGTACGACAGAGACCCTTCCTTCGATTCGTTGCTCCACAGCAGAAACTCTGCCTTCTATTTGTTCTTTTACAAAATCAACTTTTTCTTCTATTTGTTCTTTTACAGAAGAAACCTTTTTTTTCAATGAGTTCAACTTTATTTTCAACAGCGTCAATTCTGACTTCCACAGCTTCGAATTTGTTGTCTATTATACAGATGATTTCTCTTTTCATTTCCTCTTTAATAGAAATTTGACCAGCTTCTATCCTTTCTTCAACAGCCTTCATTTCCTCTTAACAGATTCCTTCATCTTTTCTTGAACAGCTCTCATCTCTTCTTTAACGAAATCTTGGCCAGCTTTAATATCTTCTTTAAATGTAACAAAGGCTGCCATAAATTGCCTTAACTGTTCTTCCGTAGCTCTTGTAATTGCCATTCAAAATCCCGATTCCTGACACCAAAAATTGTTGCGTGCGTACGGGTTCGTTATGGATTGAATGCACAAGTCGTTAAAAAGTTAACAAAAATTTATTCCTTCCACAAGAGAAAAATCAAAATGCTGAAATATTTCTTCAGAAATATTCGTACAATATCACAATATCTCAAATGCTTAGCAAAACTCAATTCAAAAACAGAGAAAATAATTCTATCTCACAGCGAAATCGCTACAATCAATCACAGCATTAAGTAAACAAACAGTTCGCTTAAAACAGCTACAGCTACCGCTAAGATAAGGTGTTTTATATTCGGCTTTTATAAGCTTTTTAATTATCACTAGAACAATATCGATTTTTCTAGATTTTTCTGGATGGCAACAGTAATTACGAGATACTTATTTATTAAATATTAAATGCACGCTCTCTTTTATTTTTATTTTTCCAACGGAGCTCTCTTTTCAAAAATCGTCTGTGTTGCACGGGAAATATAAAGCAATTTTAATTACAATTTTAAATAAATAGCCAAATAAATATGAAATCCGTAACAATATTTATCTTAGATTAAACATGAATCTAATAATAACGGATGTAGTACAAGATATCCAGTGGATTGTTTCCAACTATTCTGAAATACAATTTTCCAGCCTTTGCTTTCTTTTTCATGATAAATTACTTATTGACCGGTCTTTTACATGCATTTGAATATTTTTGTAATAATGCATTTACATGAGCTGAACTAGAAACGCCCAAAATAGATACTTTGATTTCAGCATGAGTGTTATCGCTAAAACTTTGATAATTGTTTTGCAACCGATAACTAAGTAAATAAAGCAATCCTCTCGCGAAAATACTTCAGGGAAATAAAGCACTCGAGTATAGAAGTCGATTAACATGCACATTAAGAGGACGAGAACAGTATAATTTGAAGTATTCTTATCCCTTCCATCTTTCGAAAACGTGTAAAGCAGTGTTTCGTTTGAGTCGTTTCTGTTATTCAAATTATCCTCAGAAAAATGAATAATGAATTGATCTAATACCAATGAAAATTCAAAGTTGTTGACCATTTGGGGAAGATATATGAAAAATAAGCCATGCAGATAAAATACACTTTTCTTAGCGCTAATAATGTTGCTTGAAACTCTTTCGAAACTTTGGTAGGTCTTTAAAATCATTCTTTAAACGATGATGTGGTAAGGTATTCTCTGAGTTTCCCAATCTCTGACCTTTAAGTCTGGATATTAATTGAGAAAACAACATCAACAACAAAAAAAATCTAAAAGGTTTCAGCTTTTGAATTACGTCCAAACGGGGGGTTTTCTTTTTAACATTTTGTGTGTTACCTTTATTTATTAAATATCATGTTCTTCGCACTTAAACCTAAAATTCAGTTCAAGAGCAATACCATGGAATACTTTTAAAATGAGCATCTCTTTAGAATTTCCGATACGCAGTTTCGCGCGCTGAAGATAAAAAGATTTTTTCTGTACAACGTTGCCACGGCTCGCTTTGAAATCCTTGAGATTGCCATTCAAAAATTCGTTAAAGTTTTATAAAATATGAAATCGATAATAAAACAAATTCCAAATTCGGGCCTCCAGATGCCCATATTCGCAAGAGGATTACGTTAGTCAAAATTTGATGGCTCTAAGTACCGTCGTTTTATCACAATGCGAAAAACATACATACATTTATGCAGATTCTTCATTATTTAATTTCTTTGATAATATTTAGTGGCAACAATTTGAAAAGTGAAACACATTTGTAGTGAATCAACGCAAAATGCCAAAACGAAATGAATAGTCCTTCAGGGTAAACTGCCTCTTTGGACTAAAAAAGGGGAAAAAAAAATCTGAAAGGTTTCAGCTTTTAAATAAGGTCCAAAGGGGCGTTTTTTTTCACATTTTGTGTGTTACCTTTATTTATTAAATATCATGTTCTTCGCACTTAAATCTAAAATTCAGTTCAATAGCAATATCGCAAAATAATTTTAAACTAAGCCTATCTTTAGAATTTCCTATACACAGTCTCACGCGCTGGAGATAAAAATGTTTATTCTGTACAACGTTGCCATGGCCCGCTTTGAAATCCTCTAGTTTGTTCATCAAAAATTCGTTAAAGTTTTACAAAATATGAAATCGATAATAATTCAAATTCCAAATTTCAAATTTGGGCTTCCAGATGCCCATATTCGCAGCAGGGATTACGCCATTCAAAATTCGATGGCTCTAGGTACCGTCATTTTATCACAATGCGAGAAATTTACATGCATTTATGCACATTCTTCATTATTTAATTTCTTTAAATATACCACAGGGCTGTAATATTTTGTGGCAACACTTGGAAAAGTGATTCAGACTTTTAATGTTTCCGATGCAAAATCACAAAACAAAAACAATAGTCCTTCAGGAACTATTGTTTTTGTTTTGTGATTTTGCATCTTCAGGGACTATTGTTTTTGTTTTTGTCCCTGAAGGACTTTTGTTTTTAGGATTTAAGTTAAAATCCCCAAAACTTCCTAAAATTTAAGTTAAAATTTGTCTTCAGGGACAAATTTTAACTTAAATTTTTAAACTGTCGGTAATTCTATAATTATGTTATGCATATTAACCATAAGGTAAATATGCATAGAAGGCAGATAAATATGGATATTTAAGGCATAAAAATCTTAACAGGAACATAAGAACAACATAATTCAATCACTTTTAAAGAAAAAAAAGGCACAATTTATCAACATATAAGAATTAAAGAAAAAAAACTGAGCTCACCCAGCCGGGTAAAAGGGTGGGAATATATATGCTTTGTGCAGCCGATTGCAACTAACAAGGCAGGTCCACAACTGAATATTACAGCAGTCCCATGTACAAAATTTCAACGTTCTAGGTTGAGTTCTACTCGCTTTGAATTATGCCAGATATATATATACGTGCATACATACAGACATCACGTAAACAAAATCTCTTCTGAATCTATTTTAAATCCATTTTGCAATCTCTTTTGAGAAAATAAAGAGTGCACCGTTTTTATTATTATTATTATTATTATTATTATTATTATTATTATTATTATTATTATTATTATTATTCAACCATGCTTTAAATTTCTGCAAGGAAAACCGTTTGCACAGAATAAGCATTTTACATGATCACAGAGGGGGGAAAATATTTTTCTTGATTCTGTCTTTGTTAAAATAAAATGCAACAATCATAAAAATAAAATATAACAACCATAAAAATAAAATATAACAACCATAAAAATAAAATATAACAACCATAAAAATAAAATATAACAACAATAAAAATAAAATATAACAACAATAAAAATAAAATATAACAACCATAAAAATAAAATTTCCTCCTTTGCATTACAATAATTACGTAGTTCATCTACAATAAAAAAGAAATCGGACTTTTCGAATATCCTGAGACAGTTTTCTCAGAAATCTGGATATTTAATGTTTCTATCCTGAGACACAGTTTTCCCAAAAATCTCAATATTTACTGTTCTATTACACTCCCAGATTGTTCTATTATACTTTTCTATTAAATTCACAGATCGTTATAACATACTTTTCTATTAAACTCACAGATCGTTCTATTATACACGTTCGTTCTATTATACTCACAGAATTACGTACTGCATGTTTTCAGCCTGCTAATTGGTTCTTCCAGTGATGTATTACTGAACAGAAAATATATCTGAACATATATGTGCTAAAATTTAGATAAACTTTAATGCAACTCCGAACCTGCATTATAATTTTCTTTTTCAAGTTGTGTTAAACCACTGTTTTTAAACAGCTCAAGCTTGTCCGTGCGAATGTTTCTGGGCCTTTTCACTCACTAATCCCACCAGTGGTCGAGCGGCAAAATCGCTGTACACTGGTAGTTCTGACCCGGATTGGAAATCCAGGCGAACGGGCTGGCTGGATGGGCGTTTTCGTGGTTTTCCCGTGTGTAACGAGTATACGAGACAGTTTTCCTTGGAGAGTCCTTCACAAAAGCATTCCTTCCCTTGGGAAAATCGCCCTAGCGTGTCTTGTCGTAATAAACTAAACCAGCGATGGCCAAGTCGCGGCACGGCGGAGTTTCAACAGTGGCACGCGAAGACTTATTGAATTAAAAGATTTGAAATAATAATAATATCGTCTGTATCAAGTCCTTCAATAGATACACTATTTAAACACATTAGAATAAATATAATAATCCAGTTTCTTTGCAAGACTTTAATTGTAACCCAACTGAAATCCAAATCCAAATGATTGATCTACAGCAGCATACTACACTGAAAAGGAACTTACTTCAACTGGAAGTGATCCAAATTATATTGAATTTTGAAAATTTTTACTAACAGGCAATTTTCAAAATTTACGAAATTTGGCAATCAGGTATTTTTGTAGGTTTGGGTCAACATGTATTTGTGAATAAACGTTTTCCATTATGAACATAATAAAATCAAAATACCATTCAAGGTGAACTGATATCTACCTAAAACACCAAATTTTGTTAGAGTCTTCAAGAACTAATCCTAATATAGATGATATGGTAAAAAAAACTACATATTCAAAAACCGCGTTAATTGAGTACTGACTGTTTAATAGTTATTTAAAATTAAATGTTTAAAATTATTCATTTTTATTTTATACATAACTTAACTATCTTAGACTTTAAAAATGTTTATTAACAATAAAATCCTACATTGTACCGTTTGTTTTATTTATTGTTTTTAGGATGTCCATTTGTTCTTTTTTTTTTAACTTCCACTACTCAGATTTACATAAAAAATGTTCTGTTTACGTAGACATCCCATAATCAGCCTAACACTTTTTTTCACCTTTTTTTAGTATGTTGCAAAAGTTAGAAGCGGCACGCATAATTTTTTTTCCCGGAAAGTGAACTAAACTAACCACACCAACCATTTCACTCATTCTAGAGCTAAGTTTGGCTAGAATATATGCAGCCGCAATTCGGCTTATGGTGGTACAGACGTTAGATGGTGCTGCTACTACTGTATTATTCCTGTGCGATGCCACTGGTTTTCCTGCGAGTTTCTGTAAAAGTGTATTAAAATGGTCGAAGTAACGTTGACTTTGGGCAGAAAGTTAAATGTACTTAAGTTTTTCCTAAATCAAATTTAGTAAGATTCAGTGAAATACTTTTTCCTTTCAGTCAAGGTTATGCAGTTCACATTACGAATTTTGAGCAGCCAAATTACCAACTAACCATAATAGTCTGCCGGATGACTTTTTGTTTGCCCACTTAGAAAGAAGCACAAAACAAAGTAAAAAATAGAAAATAAACTATTTATTAAAGCGGTTATATCCTTGACTAATAAGTGCTTGTCACGGAATCATGGGTAGCAGAAAATTTTGCCGGCAAGGCTTAATTGCAACAGATGAAAATCCAAAGATGAGCAAAGGCCAATGTAACGTCGCCAAACCAAAGAACCTCTATGTAAAGAAGGAAAGGCTCCATAGACGTAATGTAAACCACCTTGTCTGCAACGCCGCTACAAAGAAAAGAGAACATTCGCCAAGGGATTTGGCGACGGAATCTGTTGGCGAGAATTTCCTCTCTGTGATGTGCCGGTTCTTTGGTACCTAGCCGACATTTTCCCCCTCCGCGACGTGTATAGGAAATTGAGGAACACGGATTAAGATGAATCGTTCTTTGACTTGTCGCGATAATTTAAACTAGGAAATGATGAAATATTAGGTGAAGTTTCACTTTCACTGGCTGTTGAACTTCCATTGTCCATATCGCTACTTGAAACAAAAGAACCTATTCTTTGTTTAAACTACGTTAACGACAGCAAACAACGTCGACATTCAGCTTCGAGCTTTGGCGCTTTTTGGCGACAGATATTTCACGCATGCGCAGTTGTTTCCCTTTTCGTTGGAAGGGAGCCACTTCTGCTGCTGCGAAGTTTTCCTTCTTAACAGTACATATTCTTTGGCCAAACGCTCTCTGAAAAACAAAACTGGCAAGCAGAATCTTGTTTTCAAGTTACATAATTTGTTCTGTGGTGTAAGTTATAGAACTTCCAAAATAATAGCATCATTGAGTTAATTAAAATATGGCCTTACAGTTTGAGTTTTTGTTATCTTGACCAATAATTAATTGAAGAGTTCAGGACAAATATTTATCTTCATTCTGCACTGTAACCACAGAGCACAGTCTTTAACAAATTTTTTAGTTAACACAAATTCCTGTGTAGAACTCGTTTGAAGCCGTTTATGTTTCATGCATCTGTGGCAATCAAAACAGTCTAAAAATTCCTCCGATTAACTGAAGGAACAAGTTAAGCTAAATCTACAGAATAAAGATGATGAAGATAAAAATTAAAGCTTTAATAAGGTAATTCAAAAAAAGATTGTCTTTTATTTAGAGTCAAATTTTGGTAAGTCACGCTGAATTTCAATCGAAATTCAGCGTAACATACATACATACGTACGTCACGAAAAGATCACGAAACAGAAGTCACGAAAAAATCTCTTCAGAAGCCATTTTAAATCAGTTTTATAATTTTCTTGAGGAAAAAGAGTCCTTTATTGTCCTTACTTTCAGATATTACACAAAAACATCGTTAAATTGGATTCGATAGAGGTCAAAATGGATATTTTCTTTGATATATGAGACCTGAAATTTTTCGCGCTTCCTTTTTACTTCGTACAAGGAAGTAAAAAGGAAACGTATTACAATATAGTGATTCTGGTTAAACTGATGCTAATTGCTTTAAACGGTTCTTTGAAAATTGCAAATAATTTATTATTAAAATTTTCCTTTACAAAATGTTCACATTTTGATAATAATAAAACAACATTAAAAATGTCGTGCCTTATAAATTTTGTATGCAAATTTTACCTTCAAATAAGTCATACCAGTTGTTACATAGCCAGTTGTTGAAAGCTTTAGGCGAGAAAAAGTCCGAGTGCAAAGTATTAACTCGCGTTACTATGTTTACTAGCATTTTTTTCTACTTCGTTTCGCCTCACTGAAACTCTCTGTGCATATAGGATCCACAACAAAGGAGTTTTCCAACCCTTTCGTCATAGAGCAGTACTTAATAATTTCCTTATCAGAATAACTTTAGTTTTCAGTAATCTTTATGTAAAATGCGAGTGTATTGCACTTTAGTTTGAGATAGTATAATTTTAATGATTGAATGATACGTTTTTAGCTTCTTTTGAAATGGAATATTTAGCTCTAGTCTTTGTTTAAACTACGTTAACGACAGCAAACAACGTCGACATTCAGCTTCGAGCTTTGGCGCTTTTTGGCGACAGATATTTCACGCATGCGCAGTTGTTTCCCTTTTCGTTGGAAGGGAGCCACTTCTGCTGCTGCGAAGTTTTCCTTAACAGTACATATTCTTTGGCCAAACGCTCTCTGAAAAACAAAACTGGCAAGCAGAATCTTGTTTTCAAGTTACATAATTTGTTCTGTGGTGTAAGTTATAGAACTTCCAAAATAATAGCATCATTGAGTTAATTAAAATATGGCCTTACAGTTTGAGTTTTTGTTATCTTGACCAATAATTAATTGAAGAGTTCAGGACAAATATTTATCTTCATTCTGCACTGTAACCACAGAGCACAGTCTTTAACAAATTTTTTAGTTAACACAAATTCCTGTGTAGAACTCGTTTGAAGCCGTTTATGTTTCATGCATCTGTGGCAATCAAAACAGTCTAAAAATTCCTCCGATTAACTGAAGGAACAAGTTAAGCTAAATCTACAGAATAAAGATGATGAAGATAAAAATTAAAGCTTTAATAAGGTAATTCAAAAAAAGATTGTCTTTTATTTAGAGTCAAATTTTGGTAAGTCACGCTGAATTTCAATCGAAATCATGTTAACTTTTTCCTATTAACTAATCACACTTAAAATACTCCTCAAAGGCACTGTCAAAGTTTGGTGGTGTACTCGAAGTATACTGCACTGAAAATCATACGATTGTACTTTGCAGCGAAATTTTAGTTGTATGCTTCGTTGATTTCAGTATTTAGTCATTTGTTTGGCCGTTAAAAAAACTGCTATTCACCATGACGAAAAATTTGATGGAAGAAGCGTTATTTCAAGATATTAGGAATGACGAATTTAGTGCGGACGAATATGAAAGTGATTTTGATGACGACGACATTATTCCACCAGTGAAGAAAAAAATCTGATGTGTACACTACATGACTTCCTCGTACGGAATATTAAATTATACGCAATTTTCCTGCATCTCATTGAAACATATTGTATTAACAGTTAACGAATTTTGAATTAAATCTACTTCGTCGATACCGCATAAACCACAATAGAATAAATGCACTCTTTCAGGGTTCGTACACATTTCTACACACGGAAATTAAGTACTCTTAAGGACTTTTAAGGACCATTAATGAAAAAAATTAAGGACCTATGAGCAAACGGGAACTGAATAAATTCAATTAAAAATATTATCTATGCCTGAACTTCACATGTGTAATACCATCCTAAAAAGGAAATAGATCTGTAAGGAGGATGAATTATTATTAAACATGAATTAATTAACAAATTATTAATAAGTTTGAGAATAAAATCAGGTCTATAAAATGTATCAAGTAGCATTAAATATTTTACATTTATAATAGTTGGACATATTTGAAAGAAGATAAGTGACATTTTATTTGTTTTGCTAACAGTAAGCTTTATGTTGAATTTTTTGTTTCTTTTTTTTTTAATGTTTCATTTCATTTTTTTTAATGTTTGATTTGCTCAATCTAGAGGTTTAGTAAATAGCAAGTAGATTTTATGTCAAGTGGCATAGATTAAAATGAGAAGTAAGATCATAATCAGCATGATTCATAACAAAAGATCGCCCTGTCACCACTGCTGCTTGCCTAGAGAGAAACCTGTTGATTAGAACAAACCTAAAAGGCCTGATGCAGGCATGGTTGGCAAGATTTAAAAGTTAGTCGGGCTCTGTCTGTCTCAGTTAGTGTCTTAGCTTCGTGTAGGTCCAATAAGCCACTAAAGCACCACAGGTGATAAGTTGTTTTGTACTGTTTTAGGTCTCACTAGATGCAAAGAATATGTTTTACATGAATTTCTACATTTTAAGTGTTTTATCTTGTGACCACGGTAAGGATTAATAAAAGGCAATAACTCGCTTTAATATGCAGAGATAATTTTTAAGGGTAAGCAGTTGGTTATAAATAATTAAATTAGGTAGTTAGATAACCTTAGTCATTATGGATTTACGTGGCCAATATGAAATTTTATTTATTTTTTACAATGTTTGTTAAAAAAGCCCTATTAAAATCACAATTTAATAAAATTTCACAGTTTAAAATGGATGCAATTTATGACATTGATTCTTAATCGGTATTAGGATAATTACACATTAAAAGCTACAAAACATTTATGTTTTGTAACAACAAAACTCAACAAAATATTTATGCGTCTTTTTAATTTGAAGCCTTCCCAGACATTTTGGCTGATTTAAATCGATTTTCTTCTCTTTTTTAACAATCAGCATCTTTTTTAACAATCAGAAAATTGTCTCAATACGCAAACCAGTGTTTTCATTAGTTTCTGCGTGCTTTATCTCCTAGCTTGTCAATCTCTCTACAATATACCTGTAAGGGTTTATAGATCTGGTAAAGTTAAATAGTCCAGAACCTCCCAACAGAGATGAAGCAAATTATCGCTATGTCTGAAAGTAACTACAATGTCAGACAAAGGTTTAAATAAGCCTCCTCACTTAAAAAGAACTTAGAACATAAAAGCATGTTCTGATGCTAACAAAATCAATTACAGCTCGTGGTGATGTAATTAAACAAGAACAGTCAAATTCAAACTAAAAATGTGGACTGGTGGTCAAAGACTATACAATTTAATTTAAGCTCACTCAGTAACTCTATCATATGAGGAAATAGAAATGGGAACTATAGTAAAGGCTGAAATCATAAACTGGGTAATTTACATACTGTACATATCTTTGAAGAATAATTTTCTTTATGTATTCAGTTTCTTTCTTCAACACATTTTCTTTTCCTTTTAGAATTTTTGGATTTAATTACGGATTTCTGTTATTCTAAAAAAACTAAATGCATTTAGAATGTATAGAAAAAGCTGCTAATTTTATTTCTTTAGCAATATCAAAATTCAGAAGAAATATGAAATATATATGGTAAGGGCTGGTTATAGAGCTAATGTGGCAGAATTTTTAGAATTTAGTGACAATAAGCAACAAAATCTAGAAATATAACTTTTAGAATTTAGAGTAGGCACTGGAAGCAGAATTTAGGTTTCACAGAGATTGCATCAGCTGGGAAAATGCCTAGTGCCAATTCTGTATGACGCATTAAGGCATATTATATGAATCTTTTAAATTGTCAGTTTTCAATTTCCTTATTAATAAAAAAATGCATTTCTATAATGCCTGTCCGTGTGATAAGATTAGAAGCATTTTTGGTATTTCCCATGCTTATGTCCAGTGAAAAGTAGAGAAAAAATAAAGGGAAGATAAACATGCTAAGTAAAAGATTCTAGTATCAGAAGTTAAAAACATTCAAATATTATGTTTTCATTGTTCTTCCAGATGTTCTCCAAAAAGTAAGAAATTCATCACAAACTTTCTGTAAAATACATCCACTATGTGTTAATACCATGGAGACATTTTTCATTTTGTCACATATTACTGGAATCTTCTAGAATCGTGGGTCTATAAATCTTGCCTTCAAATTCTTCTAAACTTTCCAAGCTGCATTGTCTAAAATCCTAAAGAAAAATGATCCCTACCAATTCTGTAATAGCCAAAAGCCAGAAATATTTTGAAAAAAAAAGGAAAAGTGTAAAATTAATTTATAGAGGAAACTGATGCCTATTCTGAGAATTCTGAGTATCCTGAGACAATTACATGGGAAAAACTATGAAAAAATTAAAAAAGAAGACATTTTTAGTTAATTACATAGCTAATTTCGCTTTTAGTAAGAACTGTTTCGTAAATTATGTTTTATAGCATTATATCTTGTTTATTTTTTAGATTCGAAATATTGTATAATAAGTTGTTAAAATGGAACTTAATAATACGACAGCGAAAAATAAAAATATTTTATTTTAATGTTATTTTTTAAATATAATTTCAATAGATTAGCATTATTTAATGAAATTTATCAATGTTACAATGTATTAAAAAAACCGTCGAAAAATTCCCAGATCTAGGAATTAAAAATTTTCTATAAAAACTGATCTTAAAATCGCCAAAATGTTGATAAGTCACCAAATTTAGAACCGTTAAATAAAAAGTTCAAATCGCCAAAAGCGAAAAGTTGTTTAAGAGCTCTTATTAGAAAAAATGAATATCGAAATGCTTATGTTTTACTTCTTGCTTAGAAACTCGAATAGCCCACTATTTATATTAGAAATAGGAACAAATTATAACACATGAACTCATTCAAAAGATAACCATATATATGTCAATAAATCGCCAAAAATATTCCTCCAAAATGCTAATTCACACTCAAAATGGAAGTCGTAAAAACAGACAGAAATTTCAGATGATTAAAATTAAGGACCTTCTGCCGATTTTGGCCGAAATTAAGGACTTTTAAGGAAAAAAAATCGATTCCAAAAAACTTAAGGACTTTTAAGGACTCTTAAGAACCATACGAACCCTGTCTTTAAAGTTCATTATCCGTGATAGGTTCACTTAACAGCGTTAATCTCAATCATTTTATAACTCACAGTGCGCAAACATTATAGCATCTGAAGAATTACCACAAGTTCTATTCAAATACTATAATAAATCTAATACGACATATAAAAGAAATTAATCAAATAAAAAAGAAACAGCTTTTCACAGACGATTTAGTGCCGCTTACCTAATGCGCATGCGCTACTCATTAATTCAGTTCTCACTTTGCGGTAAGGCAAAAATACATAAAAATTCGAAATATTTTCATTAAAAATTAAAAGATATAGAAAAGCTTAAAACACAAGTAGAGTTAATTAACATTTTTACAATTAAAACTGCAGTTTGTAAGCAAAAACAAGCTAATAACTTAAATGATAATTCCAGAATGAATCAAGCATCATTTAATTCGCGATAATAAAAGAAGACGTTACTTTGTTGTTGCGAAGCTTAGTATTGATTAGATTGGCAACAAATCCACTATTCTGCTAAACATAAAATGTAAACAAATAGGTCCGGTATCATAAACCAAAAATTAGGCTTAGCCGCACTTAAAAAAACTTTTAAATTGTTGATAATTCCACAATTATTGCATGCAGGTTAACTAAAGGCATAAAAACCTTAACCGAAAGATGAGAACAATATAATTCAATCATTTTTAAAGCAAAAAATGCACAATTTACAAACATATAAGAATAAAGAAACTGAGCTCACTGAGCCGAGTAACAAAGTGGATATATATATATATATATACTTTTGGTGCGGCCGATTACAACCAAAATGCGAGGTACACATCTGCATTTTGGTTCAGTAGTATTCCTTTATACAAAATTTCAACGTTCTGAGACTAGTCCTTTTTGAGTTATGCGAGATACATACATACATACGTACGTCACGAAAAGATCACGAAACAGAAGTCACGAAAAAATCTCTTCAGAAGCCATTTTAAATCAGTTTTATAATTTTCTTGAGGAAAAAGAGTCCTTTATTGTCCTTACTTTCAGATATTACACAAAAACATCGTTAAATTGGATTCGATAGAGGTCAAAATGGATATTTTCTTTGATATATGAGACCTGAAATTTTTCGCGCTTCCTTTTTACTTCGTACAAGGAAGTAAAAAGGAAACGTATTACAATATAGTGATTCTGGTTAAACTGATGCTAATTGCTTTAAACGGTTCTTTGAAAATTGCAAATAATTTATTATTAAAATTTTCCTTTACAAAATGTTCACATTTTGATAATAATAAAACAACATTAAAAATGTCGTGCCTTATAAATTTTGTATGCAAATTTTACCTTCAAATAAGTCATACCAGTTGTTACATAGCCAGTTGTTGAAAGCTTTAGGCGAGAAAAAGTCCGAGTGCAAAGTATTAACTCGCGTTACTATGTTTACTAGCATTTTTTTCTACTTCGTTTCGCCTCACTGAAACTCTCTGTGCATATAGGATCCACAACAAAGGAGATAACTTTAGTTTTCAGTAATCTTTATGTAAAATGCGAGTGTATTGCACTTTAGTTTGAGATAGTATAATTTTAATGATTGAATGATACGTTTTTAGCTTCTTTTGAAATGGAATATTTGGCTCTAGTGTAGAATTGGGTGCCCTTTCGATTGGCGAAAAATTTTGTTCAGTTTTGGCGATGAAACTCCATTTCTGGTTATCATGAGAGTTTTAACTTGATTGTAGTTTCTTAATTTTTTTAAGTGAAAATAAATCGATGTGCACATGGAGAAAGTCAAACCAATGTGCAATGACTAGTTTGTGCATTTCTCTGATGTTTCTTTAAGTGAAAATAGGTCGATGTGTACGCAGACACGGAGTTTGTGAAATATTTTTACTTCTTATTTTTGTTTTGTGTAGCGGCCATCTTGAAATTGTGCCTTCCTGGCGCCGATCTTGGCGTCAAAAAAGTGTCTCCAAAAAACAAGAGGCACCCAATTGTAAACTTTTACCGTTTATTTTTCTGTGCTTATTATCTCATTTTAGTTTGGCCGACTATGTATTCTCTCTTTGGAAGGTAATTTTGCTCTAATGCAACTTAATAGTGTGAGAGAAAGAGGTTTAGTTTCCTTTTCTCATGTCTTCCTTAATTTTACACAAATAGGCCTAAAAGGCTTATTATTGATTTCTACTGTACTGGATTTTAAAATACTAGGAAATGAAACAAAAAAAAATTACTTATACTTTCTAACTAACTTTTTACTTCGAAATGAAAACGTAACTGAAATTATTTTACTTTTCCTTTATCTTCGCTTTTGTTTTCCCTCATATCATATTTTTCTAGATTTATAAAGCAAATGTTTTAAGTATCTTTTTCTACAGATAGACTAAGTTAGATAAGATTTTTCTAATAAAGTAAATACTTTACGAAGTAGAAAATTTTAATCCATTCGTGTGCAGTGAAATCTCTATCGAACTTTCTTCTAAGCTACTTACGCAAATGTTTTTATTTTCCATTCGAACAATTTATCTACAGTGTTTCGAAATTTAAATTATCCGCAAGGAATTAAATAATATTCATCTCATATGTATTATGCATTAAAAAGATTGTACCAAGCAGTATGTCCTAGTAACTCTGATATAAATTATTTTAACTGTATTGCAACGCTAACACAATTATATGTATTGATTTTTACTGCATGCATTATGCCCTAATAACGGCGCTTATTAAACAATGCACAAAATATGAAAGCGCTGATATACAGCATCTAAATGTCAATTTAAAGAATCATTATAAATGCACGGTATCTTTTTTTTTTCTTTTTACTTGGTTTCGTGTATATTCGTACTTTGAAATTTTTGTTGTCATACGTACCAAACTGCAGATTCGTTTTTCTTCTTCTTGAATTTTTTTGCTTCGTAGTAATTGGTAACTCCAAGAATTCGATTACGCGTTCTCAAATAACATATCGCTTGGTATCCGTCCGGCAAATTAACCAAATTTTTTGGGTAAGAACATATACAGCAAACCTTATTCTTGATGACTTGAATAAACATTCGATGACACAGTACTGTCCAACTTTTATCTGAATGATTTGAAGATCAACGTTGATCCCCACTGCCGTACTCTCGAGATTTGTATCCTTTTAATTATTATCTTTTAGGATTCCCGGAAAATTATGTTCACGAGTATATTCTACACAAGGCTTGCCAAGCGCTTAAAGATCATCTTTAAACCTTCAGTGTAATTTTCAACATAATCTGGTTTCCTGAATCAGTTTATTCAACCTCTGTGAATATTATCGAATTCAGAAAAATAACATTCTAAAAATATGGTAATGTGACCTGATTTGCGATTAGAATTAGGATTAAAAATCGCATTTTATGACACTGTTTTACAGCAACTGCATATTTATAGAGAACACGTAAAAGCATATTTGCATTTAAATATATTGCGGCTTCTTGTACTACTTCTGTAAAGAAACGCTCTTCAAATAGAGTGATTTCACGTATCCTAACTAATAGTAAAATGCGAATGTGAGTTTGTTTGTTACGGTTTCACGCCTTCATTACTTAACCGATCATCATGAAATTTCCAAGAAATATTTTTGACATATTAAAAAAGGTTATAGGTATAAAATGTAACTTACCTGTTGAAACGTAAACTATATAATACGTTTTATAGCTTAAAATGATTGTCGTCGTAGAAACATTAAATATTGAAAGTTTCATAATGATAAGTTAAACGATGTAAAAGTTTGTCTGCGCGCGCAGGTGCGTGGCTTAAACCACGCAAACATTAATTAGTTTTTAATACTTTAAACTTTTTGAAATCTTGGTATTGAAAATTACTTATTTTTGTAGTGAGATATCTTAACCCTCTGACCGGCCAAGGTTTTCGCTATGAAAGCACAAATTTTCCAAAACCATATAAACCATATACCATAAAAATTTATTTTCTTGATTTAATGTAAGAAATTTCCTGGCATTTTATACCTGGATTTATGTACTTTTAATATATTGCCTTAATTGCTTTGACATATTTTAATATGCACGTATATATACGTTCGTACAGATATCACAAAAAATACTCTAGGCCGTACATATATGGCCTTGCCGGTTAGAGGGTTAATAAAGCATGTTTTTCAGTTTTTTAATTATATTTTAGTTTAGAATTTTTTAGTAAAACTAAAAGCAAAACAAAAAAAATAAGATTGCAATGTTTGATATATCCAAATCGGATTTTAAAAATTATGCAGAATAGTTTCTTAGCGACATCAATATGGATTTCTTTTTATCTCATTGAAAAAGGACAGCATTGAAAGAAATTTTACGCGGAGTGTATTTTTAACTTGAAAAATAAGTAATAGTAAGTAAAATTTTATACTGATTATCCTGGTCAGGCAATAAGAAAAAAAAAATCAAATTATTTTCTTTTCTTTTCAATAGTCTTTGAAACTTATTTAAGGACATCAACGCCGCGGGTAAAAGCTAGTTTTAGACATAATTTTCCAATTTATCTCGAGAAATATGGTATATAATAAGAGACGATTTTCGTTAGTATATACAGTCAAGTACCGAAAATCCGCCGACCTGAAATCCGCCAACTCCTGAAATCCGCATTGCCTCTCAAAATATAAACATTGAATTTATAAGTTTCAGAAACCGAAGAATGGAGAATGAAATACCGAAGAAAAAATATTTATCCAATAATGACGTCATAATTACCGAATAATAATGATTCTGTGTTAGTGGCAGAAAAAAGATCTTAGCCCAGAAGAGGTTTTTATAGTATGGATGATGCGTTCAGATGAGCCAACACTGGCATATTAGATAACCGATGATGAAATCATTGGCTCTGTTTTGAACTCGCCACAGCAAGAAAACTATTCTGACTCCGGCACAGATAATGAATTTGATAGGAGTTAGAAAATAACTTTTAATGAGGGTTTGGAACATGATGAAAAATACCTAAAATATTTAGAACAATAGAGCTGTGTCACAGACCATGAGATTATAACCATGTAAAATTTACAAAAAAACCTTACTCTGGAGCACCTAAAGTTTTAAAACAAACTTCTATCCGAAAAAATGTTTGAAACAAGTAAAAAAAAAATTTTATGCTTTATTAGTATCCCTTATTTTTACATGTCTCTATTCTACATGCCCTTAGTGCTTTAAAATATTCCTGTAATCGCTAATATAAATGAATATATATATATAATTTAATGCGTATAATAAAATAATGTAATAATGCATATTATTGTACATGATAATTTAAGTAAATGTACTTAATATGCCTTATTTATTTTGCACTTTTAGTCCAATATTAGGACTTGGCTTTTCTGTCCTGAAATCTGCACAACCTTTGGTCCCAAGCATTGCGAATTTCTGGACTTCTACTGTATTTTATTATTTAAGAATTTTGAGCCATCAGTTTCAATTTATTCTAAACTTTGTTTGATTAGGGAAGTTATTGGCAATCGGCTTCTTTAAAATGTTTCACTCCACCGAAATAAAAGTGAAATAAGACAAAATTTCTCTTTAAGCCTTCTCAAGGTGACTGTTAGGGGAAAACATTATTTTTGTTAATACTGCACTTATTTCGAAATAACTGTGGGGAGCTATGAAGCACATCGTATTTCTCGATGCAAAGGACAAATAGCTATTTGTGCTGAAAGAAGTCAAGCATAATGGAGAGAATGTGCATACTATTTAGTGAAATTCTATGCCATTCGATGACATACGTCACTCCGCGGAAGGAAAAAGTATAAAAAACAAGCAAACGGAACAAAACACATTTGTTGCTAACCGTCTTAGCGTAACCGAATTATGAACTCTTCTTCATCATGCTTGCAGAGCCCCGTTTCCGTTTCATTCATCTTAATGCACATCCTCGTGACAAAACGCGTTGTTAACACAATGGCTTGTTTTAATGCTCACCACAAACTTTTAATTCTTGGTAAGTGGCAACACCCAAGTCTAGACTTTGAGCTATTAGTTTTATGTAAAGCAGAAAATGATTTCCTTTTTCCTTTCTTTGGTTTTGATTCACTTGTTTCTGTTTTCCAGACGGCTAATTCAAAAACTCGAAAAAAATTCAAGACGACTGTTTATTAATTCTGATAGAACTCAGAACTTATATTCTTTGAAAATTATGACACTCGGATGTGATATGCTTGAAAATAACTGTAGTTAGAATTACTTTTATTTATCAAAAGTAGACATAAAATTAAAAACAAACGAAAAACGAAATGTTTTAATTTAAATGTATCGTATTCTTACCATGGAGGTAGGAATGAAAAGCGAGGGGCCAACCTCATACTACGAGTGAAGCACTGCTCCCTGGCATCGGTCTCCAAATGGGGTGTTTTTTTTTTGTTTACATCCAGAAGCTCTCTTGACAGTGCTTTGGATATACACTGGTTATCATAAATTAAATCACAAAGGTAGCAATAACTCCCTCAAAAATAAGCCAAACCGTGTAAAATTTGAATATGTTGCCAAGTAAGAGTAGCTGAGTAAAAGTGCAATATGCAAATTAGTAGCATTGCACTCGGAATACGTCATCTGCGAGGAGCATAACAGTCCATGTTTGAGAGCAAGCCCACATATTTCACTGTGAGGGTGACATCAGAAATCTGAGATAGCCAATTCGTAACAATGACCTCGAGGCATCATTTATCTGCAGAACTACGATGGACAGCCATTGGGAGTCTAGAAGCTGCACAAAGTCAAACAGAAGTGTCCAGATGGCTAAAGGTGAGTCCTTCTGTGGTTCATAGACTTTGCAGGCAGTTTTAAACCACAGATTCGGCATCTAGAAGGTTCAGTCAAGGATGACCAACTGCTACGACGAGCGCCGATGACCGATATTCGACATTATGTGCACTCAGGAATAGAACCGCTACTCCGACTCTTCTTAGATCTTCCCTTGTTGCAGCCACCGAAAGGTTGGTGTCGACGTCAACTGTGCGTAGAAGGCTTCACGACGGTGGTCGATATGCGAAGCGGCCAGCCATCTGCGTGCCGCTCACGTCACGCCACAGGAGGGACCGTTTGCAGTGGGCACGACAACATGTCTGCTAGACGCTTGATCCATGGAGGGCTGTTCTCTTTACGGATGAGTCCACGTTTAGTTTAGAAAGCGATAGTATGCGTTATTTGATATGGAGAGAAGCTGGAACCCGTTATCATCCGTCAAACATCCGTGAAAGAGATGCATACGGAAGAGCAGTGTCACTGTTTGGGGTGGCATCTCTTTGGGTGGACGCACAGACCTCCATGTCTTTCAAAGGGGAACCGTGAATGTTCAGGTTTATAGAGATGACATCCTTGATGCTTATGTGCGCCCATATGCCGGGGCAATAGGTGATGCTTTCCTGTTACAGGACGACAACGCAAGACCCCACAGGGCTCGCATCGTAGATGGTTATCTTCAACAGGAAACAATTATGCGCATGGAGTGGTCAACTCGATCCCCGGACTTGAATCCTATCGAGCACATTTGGGATGCTTTAGGGAGACCTCTAGTGGCTCTCAATCCGCCCCCTCAGACCCTTGCTGCGCTTGCAACTGCTTTTCGAAAGCAATGATTCTCGCTTCCTATGAAACTGATAGACGCATAATGGAAAGCATCACACATCGCTGTACGTGCTGTATTGCTTCTAGAGGCGATCGTATTCCATATTGAAAGTAGTTTTCCTATAGCAAACTGACACCTTCGATTAATTCATTTTATACATGTGCTAATTTCTATACTACCATAATTGTCTGGTAATTTCTTTTTATGTTATTTGATACCATACTATGTGTTGTATATTGGGGGTAAGTTTGATAAAATTCTACATGTAACTTTTTCAGTAATCGAGATTTTTGTGATTTTTCCTTAATTTATGATAACCAGTGTATTTAAACACACGGCAAGTCCATACAAATCAAAAAACGGGACACTTCCGCGTAAAATAAACATTCATTGTGTGATAGATAATAGCAAATGTGTATAGTTTTGTGACATTTTCGCAAAAATCCCATCTTTGTTATTTTTCGATAACTAACAACAGTGATTTTGATTATGAATTTGTTTTATAAAATTCTAAGCTGTTGAATCAACTGGGTTAACTAAAAAATAAAATTACCACCAATTGTTGAAATCCTCGTCAAAATTAGTAAGTATACCGACCAATATGCCAGTAAGATTACCTCGCAGTATGAAAATTTCATGTAAGTGAATTTAGATCATTTAGTTGTTTTAACTGTTTTAAAAAATGAAGCAATGTTATGCAAAGTAAGGCAATCAAGATTGCGATCTGATGGCAATGAAGTTAATGTTTAAATGTGAAACACATATCTATTATTTACTATATTATCAGAGAATTATTAAACTGGATAAAATCGTTAAAAGACGTATTGAGTGCTCTCCCAAAATATATTTACTAGAAGATTTGAATTTGATAAGGTATGTATCCTAAAACGTGTTTTAAGTCAAAAGTTTGAAACTTGATGGCTAAATGTAAATATAAAATTATGCCCGTTAAAATATTTGTAATTAGGCACATATGGTCGGGTTAAGTTTTTATTAATCAGAGTTAGGCATACAAGGGCTGTATGTCTAAAGGATGAGATGCCTTTGTGGAGGAATTTCGAAGAAAAACTGACCTTTGAGTGGGTATTAAAAATAATGCATGTCATTTTCATTCACATTATATTTATACTTATTTCTTATGTAAAAATTTCTGGTATATGCTAAATTATTGTACATTGCTTTATTCGAAAAATATAGTAAATGCACAGAAATGAAAGATTTGCACACGCCGAAAATGAAACATATTAAATAAGTATGGGTATTTAAGCATATTCTTGCAAAAAACATGTACCTGCCTACGTAAATATTTATTAAATTATTTATAAATGTGTTTGGAAATGAAGGGATTATTTATAAACGTATTTGAAAATGAAGGATTTATTCATTTATAAACTCATGTAAAAGTTACTGTGAAGAAATCTAGTTATTAAATATATCTAAATTTATAATGATTATAAATCTAAATATATTACAACCTTAACATTGAATTGTAAATACGTTTATAGAACTATTTAAGCAAGAATTGTTCCTACTGGAAAGCAATCTTTCAAAAGGTATTGTTGAAAAAAATAATAATAATATAACTAGAAAATTAAACGAGATTCTTGAATGAAGAACATGTTGTCCAGTTTTTCTTATTTTTATTCACATCACATACAAGAACATATTAGACTGAAAAATTCAAGCCTAATTAATCCGAGAAAAAGGAAATAATAAACTAGCCTAGTAAGCAAAAATATCCGTTGCATAGAATTCTAAAGATTTGTTTACATAAATCTGGCAAGTTCTGCCGGCAAAAATATCAGACGCTGCAAACGCACGATCGTCTGCTCAAATGATCATTTTATTTTTAACAATTGTAAAACAAATTCTATAAGATGCTTACTTAAGGAAGTAGTAAAGAATAGTTTTAGAACATGTACTGTTGAAATTCATGTTAAAAAAATCCGATAAGTATTAAAATAATTCTTCCCTTATATTTTATAATAACTCAGTTACAAGTTTTAAATAATATTTTAAAAAAATCCTCTTTTATTCCCTTTCAAAAATATTCAGAGCAAGTTAAGTACATGGAAATGAGTACCAATATTGAACGTATTTCACTATTAAAATAAAAGTTGCTCTAATTGGATATGGACTAAATAGAGCATTAATTATAAATTGACAGATTTTTCGATTTAAAACATGCCTCAGAAGCTAAAAAAATCATGTCATATTTGAGAAAGTATTTTAGGAAGAAGCGCTGTAAATAGAAAAGAAATAATGCGTAATTTTAATATTAATAATACAATAAACTTTTATATTAATTTTTGTAATCCTTAACCGAATAAAATCGAATTACCTTAAACGTTTTTCCTAATTTAATGAACGAAAACTTGTGAAAATATTTCATTCAAATTAAGCAAATGAATATTCAAATTATTAAATGAATTAATTGCATTTCCGAGCAAACTGTTCTGTGAAAAGTAGAGCATTTAATTCCGTTCAGAATGAAATATTGTTTAAAAATGTATTCTTTTCACATGCTTAGGACTCGGAAATACTGAATAAGAATAGGAGAATAAGAAAATATATACATTTATATGCATATTTTTGACGTAATTGCAAAATGTTTACATCCGATAGTGTCATTTGATAATTACTGGTAAGTCACTGAATGTTTTGGTCTCCACACCAGTGCTTCAAAGCAGTGTATGGGAAAAACCAGTTAGATCCTCTCCTCTTCCTACCTTCATGGTTCTAGCCATTAGGCTTGTCCCTCCGGTTTACTACAAATCAGAGCTCTTCCTGCGCGTTAAAGTATTCTGTCAGCCATTAGGCTAATCTATCACAGCTTTAAATTTAATAATTGCTACATCATTCCGTTAAGCCAGAAGTGCTTGGCTTCTTGTAACCCAAGTCGGGTCATTCTTAATTTCACATTTGAATAGAAGGTCTTATACACCCTTTGTCTGATTTCTGTTTTGTTTCACAAGGCTAGAAGATAATTCTTCAAGAGTCCTTTGAAAAGCTTATGTTCACAAAGAGACCATAGACTTTACAAACGTAAAACATAATAAAATTACCCGTACATGGTTATTAAGAGTTACATTTTTATTAAAAAAAAAGAGCTTCTGAACCTCCGGATATTTTCTGTTACGAAAGGATAATGCGTTTTGATGAAGAAATAATAACAAATAATTTAAGTAACAAACTTGCTTCCCCTAGTGGTGGACCTTAGCAGTTATAGGTGACAAATGTAAAGCATAACAAAGTTACTCCTACATGATTACGAGTTACTTTTATATATAAACAAAACTGTTGAACCTCGGAATACTTTCTGCTGCAAATTAATAAAGACTCTGTGGAACCGTTGTTCCAAGACCTGAAAGGAGGCTGAAAGATGTTTTATATAAGTTGTTGAAATGTCTTATGTCAAACATTATACAGTCAAATACCTGAAATCCGCCAACTCCTGATATCCGCACTGCCTCTCAAAATGTAAACTTTGAATTTATAGGTTTCAGAAACCGAAGAATGGAGAATGAAATACCGAAGAAAAAATATTTATCCAATAATGATGTCATAATTACCGAATAGTAATGATTCTGTGTTAGTGGTAGAGAAAAGATCTTAGCCCAGAAGAGGTTTTTAGTATGGATGATGTGTTCGGATGAGCCAACACTGGCATATCAGATAAACGATGATGAAATCATTGGCTCTGTTTTGAAGTCGCCACAACAAGAAAACGATTCCGACACCGACACAGATAATGAATTTGATAGGAGTGAGAAAATATCTTTTATGAGGTTTTGGAACATGGTGAAAAATACATAAAACATTTAGAACAACAGAGCTGTGTCACAGAGCAAGAGATTATAACCCTGTCGAATTTACCAAAAAGAAAAACTTAATGTGGAGTACCTTAAGTTTTAAAACAAACCTCTATCAGAAAAATGTTTGAAACAAGTAAAAAAAATGAAATATTTTATGCTTTACTAGTATCCCTTATTTTTACACGTCTCTATTGTATATGTCCTTAATGCTTTAAAATATTCCTGTAATCACTAATATAAATGAATAATATAATAAATATATACATATAATAATTTAATGCATGTAATAAAATAATGTAATAATGTATATTATTGTACATAATAATTTAAGTAAATGAATCTAATATGCCTTGTTTATTTGCACTTTTAGTCTGAATATTATGATTTGGCTTTTCTGTCCTGAAATCCGCAAAATCCTAAAATCCACACAACATCTGGTCCCAAGCATTGCGGATTTCTGAACTTCTACTGTATAAGCAAAATGATGGCGTTCTTCTCTTTTACCAAAAGCAGTATGAATTCACTCAACAGCTTGAATAAATGGCTTCCTACTGCAAATGATTTTTCTGCACACATCACCATTCCAAGGATCCATAAAGACAGTAAAATTTATCACTGATGAAAGAGTTCAGTATTTACGAAACCCGAAATGCAACTTCTTGTGCAATTCTGAGTGGCTGTATGGTACGCGTACGTATGAACTACAGCCCCATGTACCTAAATACTTCCTGGAAATTGTCATCATTGCTTGAAATCGAACTATTCTTTTTCCAGCTTTAATTTACTCTATTCTGGTTTATGAAGTTGTATTCTTTATACACTTCTCAGCCAGCCATCATCTACATAACAGCAAAACGTAGTTGCTTAGCTGCAATTTATAACCTTTGCACATTTTAACCTACATTTCTTCGTCGAGGTTTCCCCGTGGTTTGACACACCTCTTTCTTTAATATTGTTACGGATTTCATATTTATTTGGCTATTTATTTAGAAATGTAATTAAAATTGCGTTATTTTCCCGTGCAACGCAGACGATTTTTGAAGAGAAAGCTACGTCGAAAAGGAAAAAATAAAGAGCGTATGCATTTAATATTTCATAATTTAATTTCGTGGTTGCTATTGCCATCCACAAAAATCGAGAAAAATCAAGGTTTCACCGGAATGTTCTAGTGAATAATTAAAAAACTTATAAAATCCGAATTAAAACACCTACTCTCAGTTGTAGCTGTTTTAAGAGAACTCTTTGTTTACTTAATGCTATTATTGATTGTAGCGAATTTGCTGTTAGATAGAATTAGTTTCTCTGTTTTTGAATTGAGTTCTGTTTAAAGTTTGAGGTATTGTGGTATTGTACGAATATCTCTGAGGAAATATTTCAGTATTTTGCTTTATTTCTTATGAAAAGAATAAATTTTATCAACTTTTTAACGACTTGTGCATTCAATCCATTACGAACCGTACGCACGCAACAATATTAATTGCGAAAAAGAATCTTTAATGCTTTCGGCTAAATACGTAACTGTAGTCGCGGACATAAGTATCGGCAACAACGTAAAAGATTATTACAATGCACTCTTATATCTCGAATAAAGTGTAAGAATTTACAGCTTTACTGAAAGTACTTCGAGTTAACTCTTCCCCTCCTCTTAATTATAAGTATTGCATTTAATTAAATTACAGTTTATTGTTAAATATTTCAATCGAAGAATTATTTTAACGTCTATTGTTAATGTTCTATTAAACTTTTGAAGCGCGCGATATTATTTTTATAATTTTTTAATTAAAAAACTAGAAATTGAATAATAATATTATTATTCTCTAGATTATATTATGATCCTAGAGACAAATAATATATGAATTAGAAAAAATCTACTCTTGCTCATTGATCTGTGGGTGGTGGTCGCACTGTGAAACCAGCGCGCGTTTGTGACTTGAAACTTACTGAGGTGGTAGGTAAAAAAAACTTACCTTTTTCCGCGCGCAATTCCAATAAATGACGAATTTGCGAATAAAAAAAAACTGTATTTAAGAATTGCATTATATATAAATTTTTCACATTATTTTACAAAGTAAATCGTCAAAAAAAATGAAAAAATAAACATTAATACAATTTTTCTAGCAAAGTAAGGATTAAAAAAAAAAAAACCCTGTTTTTT
>KK116620.1:631704-652797 GCA_000611955.2 Stegodyphus mimosarum
ATCTTTGAAGTGGATGTGTTTTATTAAAATTTATGAATTTGAAGCTTTGTTGCCAAATAGTTCGAATTATGTTTAATACCCATATACCATAAAAAACATCCTCAGGGTATTCTCCAAACCTTCTAAATACATCCTGAGTGCTTAATGTTGGATTCCAGTATATCCTGAGGACATCCTAAGTAAGTTCCATCGACAGTGTACGGGATGTTATCAGGATCTGAAGTCCTTCTTACCTCATCCTCAGGATATCGCACTAACCTCTTAAACACATCCCATTATATCCTCAGATCATCCTATCTAGGTCCCATCAACACCATGAGGATGTTATTAGGACTTAAAATCTTACTTACTACATCCTCAGGACATCCTGTAATATTCCAGTTTCTTCCTAAACTGATCATCTTGAGTGCTTAATGTGACATCCCATCATGTCCTCAAGACATCCTATATAGGCCCCCATCAGCAACATATGGGATATTATCAGGATTGGAAATATTATTTACTATATCTCGGAATATCCCTTTAACCTCTTAAATATATATTCCCAACTGCTTAATGTCTCATCCCTAGTATAACCCCAGGAATCTTCCTTAAATTCTAGTAAAAGTGTGTGAAGGCATTATGATGACCCAAACCTACTTATTTTCTTTCTATAGATAGTCTCAGGTACTCCTACTATGGTTACTATTGAAAAATAAGGAATGTTGGCAAATTTATCCAACTTATTTTTTTAATTTGAATTTCAATGTTTTTTTAATAATTTGTAAATATATCTGATAGTGAGCAAGGAACTTAAAATGAATTATCAGTACAAAATATTACAAGATAAAATTTTGCTTTGGATGTTTAAAAATATTGCCAATAACTCAAAATTTGTAGTCTTCGGTAATTAAATTATTGTACAAAATCAGTTTCTAATTTCAGTTAATTTGTATTCAAAATTCAGTTATAAAATTGGCCATTCAATAACCTTTACAGATTAAATGAATTTTCTTTCTTTAATACGTGTAAAGAGTTTTTAGTCTTTTGGTGATACTTGGGAAATTGTTAAAAGGGGATTTTATTTTCAAAACAAAATCAGTTCCTAGCCACAGAATAAATGAATATTAATAAGTACTTTTGTAACATGAAAATGCTACAGGCTTATTTATATATTTAATATTTAGTTGTAAAAATTATGTTGTTGACATTGTTAACAATTCCCTGCATCATTAGGAAGATAACTCAAGAAACTTTGCTAAAATGCTGTCTTTCTGCTTGCACATTAAAAAAAAAAGTCTGAAAGGGATCAGAGTTTAATATGGTTTATCAGTGGAGATTATCAATAAAGATGTCCTGGAGGAAATAGCTAAGTATTTGATAGGATACCGACACCAGAAAGTTATATCTTATGTATGTTTGAAAAGTGAAGAAGTATATCATGTAATTATATAAAAATATTTAATGTTTTTATTTAGATATATCCTGAATTAAATACATTTTAAATCAATCGGATTAAAAACTAAAGTAAAATATTACTATTAAGAACTGTGTGTATTGCTTTTAAGTAGCTAGCTTAGTTTGTTAATCAATAACATGAGATTTGAAAGATAAATATCTTACATTTGCCAAATGGCAAGAGACTTAAGTGAAAGTTTACAGTGGATAGTATAAAGTCACGTTTCCAGACTAATAGCCCTTTTGGATGAAAAAAAATTGACAATAATTTGTAGTAGTTCATTGGTATTAGTTTATGCAAAATTCAATAAAATGAAATTTGCAGCACCAAATTAAACTTTGTAAAGGTCTTGCACCTGCTAAGTCATCTAGTATTTTATTATTAATCATTCATTTCAAAATAAAATAAAACAATAATTGCCATTTATGTGACTATCATCAATATCAATGCTATAAAATTTAAATTTGCATTTATGCCAAATGAAGTTCTACTGTATGTTTACGTATGTTTCCATGATGCAATTAAGGCATTTTATTCTGAAATCAACTCGACCAATTATTAACACTTCTAAGTATATTCAATTTATTCTTTCTGCTTCATATATACTATGTAAAATTTCCCATACATTTATTAATTCACCTTATTTTGAGATGAGTATTCAGTTGATAAACACAATTCATCAAAGTCAAGCTATTTTGTCAAAATTAGACTTTTGATGTCAAAAATATTTTTTGTTTTCAGTCTGAAGTATTATTTTTTCAAGTAACTAGTTTTTCTTTCGGATAATTTTTTAAATTGATATTCCTTGACTAAGAATCTCTGCCTTAGAATTTCTTTAATCACAACCAAATATTGGAACTCAGCAAATATTTAGCTTACCAGTGGTCAAGTGAATAAGATCCTTGAAGGCTACTAACTTGATGTGGGATCAGACTATGCCATATGGGCTGGCAGTAGTATGAGCATTTCTGTGGTATTCCACAGATGTAAAATGAATACAAGTTTGTATCCATGAAAAAAAGAAACCCTTCATTGAAGGCATCTCACTCCTTAGTACGGTTTAGTTTTTTTTTTATTCGGACAGAGTTCTCAAGGTCTATTTCCCTAAGGGAATGATGCCTTTTTGGAGGACCTTCTAAAGGAAACTGGCTCGTATGCACATTACACTTGTGGAAAACCACGAACATGCCCATTCAGCCAGCCTGTTCATCAGGAGTCAAACTCTCACTCCTTAGGGAAATAACTTTTATATGGCTGAGCCATACAGCAAAGCTTTCTCAGCAAATAACATATTTCTTGTATATTTCTGATTTTTACAATTTTTCTCCTAACACTTTCAGCAAATGACATTCTTAGTGTATGGTTTAACGACTTCTGAATTTTGATAGCAACGTACAAAGTTTGATTAGATAGTAAAGTACATTTTGTAAGTAAAAAGAATAGTATTGAAAACATTAATTATAACTGACTTCTTTCAAATATAGAAACTCAGTAATATTAGTATTACATCTATTTATATGTCTTTTTTTTAAATTGCTTTGGTCTTCCTTTGATCGTTCTCTTCAGAAGCCATATCCACAACAGTAAGCCCTTGCCGAATACAGGGGTTTCATCATCAGAACATTGCATGTAGTGCAAAATCTTGTTTCTCAAATTTAATTTTCTATGGAGAAAAAGGGTTACGTATAGTTCGGATTAAGAAAGTATGCAAAATTTATATCAAACAAAATCTTGTTGTGATTAAAAGGGAAAAAATGTTAATTAATGTCTATTGCTTCTCAATAAGTTGGTACACGATAGAATTTTTTTTAAATATCTGATGATTTTTGTTTTGGGAGAAGGTCTGATAACTCATTAAACATTTCACAGTGAGAAATGCAAAAACTAAAATTTCATCGATTAACATGTTTTTCTAAATGCAGATTGAAAAAAATTTGTCATATTCACTGAGATGTTCCAAACATTTGATATTTTTTTTCTTGCTTGAGTACAGATTTTCATAAAGACCTTCAAATGCTAATCTACCAAATAATTTTATAGTAAATATAACTGTTTTCAGTAAACTGCCTACCAGTGGCCAAGTGATAAAGTTGCTGAAGGCTGCATGTGTGTTTTCGTGCTTTTCCCCACTGTTGCAACTTGTATACAAGCCAGTTTTCCTTAGAAAATCCACCACAGAGGTATCCCTTCCCTTAGGCAGGTAGCCTTTGAGTTGTGTTCTATCTATTGCCGTAAATCAGAATCAATTCTATTCAGAACTGCAGATCTTTTATGCAAGGTATAGGTAGATGTATACTTTTAAACAAGCCCCAAAATATTGGAAATACAGGAAGTGGATAAGAATCGAGATGAAATGTATGATAAAGGGCTTTCCTACAATCAGTTTCACTGCATAAAAAGGAATCTCATTAAAGAAGAAAGAAACCAGTTCATATTTTCAAAAATAAGGAAATGTATATACTGCTTTGTAAATTATTTTCTACGCTAAAATCCAAATTAATTAGTGGTTTCTAAAAATTAAAACTATAAATTTATCACAAAATGAAATCTCAAAGAAACAAATGTTTTTATGTTCTTGAACTTATACATCTTATGCATTTGCACTCTTTTTTTTCCAAAAGTTCAAGCACAAAGCCTGCAAAAGTGATTGATTAGGCTGTTATCAGAAGGAACAAATTAGAGGAGGGACTTAGATTGAGCCTGTTAAAATGTTTGCTAGTGTTTTGTGTAATTTTTAACACTACAAGTAATAAAGGATCTAATAATCCATCATTAATTTAGTAAAATTCAAACCTAGCCATCTAGTTTCTGGCAAACGCATGTACCGGTCCACTATATATACACAGTCCAGTCACATTAATGTGACCATCTGTCAAAAGCCAGAATAACCACCTTTCGCAGAGCGGACTGCTGCGAGACGTGCAGGAAGAGAGTCACATAGGTCCCTGGAGGTGTTCTCTGGGATGTTGAGTCATGCCGACTCTAATGCCGTGGCCAGCTGCGCTAGATTACGCGGTTGAGGATCCATGGCGCGAACAACTCGATCGAGATGGTCCCACAGATGCTCGATTGGGTTTAAGTCAGGTGAGTTTGCTGGCCAGGGGAGGACGGTAAACTCATCCTGGTGCTCTTCGAACCACGCACGTACACTGGCAGCTGTATGGCACCTCGCATTGTCCTGCTGGAAGATGCCATCATCCTGAGGAAAAACAATGCGCATGTAGGGGTGAACATGGTCCGCAAGGACAGATGCGTACTTGTATTGATCCATTGTGCCTTCCACAATGATCAGTGAACCTAGAGAATGCCAGGAAAACATTCCCCAGACCATAATGCTCCCGCCTCCAGCTTGGACCGTTCCGGCAATGGTTGCAGGGTGGTTCCTTTCAGAGGTTTCACGCCTTATACGCCAACGTCCATCTGTCCGATGGAGCATAAAACGCGATTCATCCGAAAACGCAACCTGTCGCCACTCAGTGGACGTCCAGCTGCTGTACTGGCGTGCAAATTCTAGCCTTCGCCGTCGATGAACAGCAGTCAGCATAGGTGCACGAACCAGGCGTCTGCTTCGGAGGCCCAGACGCAGCAATGTTCGCTGAATAGTACTTTGGGAGACACTTTTGGTAGCCCCTTGGTTCATTTTGGTGGTCAGTTGCTCAACGGTAGCCCGTCTATCTGCCCGAACGCATCTCCGCAACCGTCGTTCGCCTCTGTCATCTATGGCCCGTGGTGCACCACATTTGCCACGTCGCTGATTTTGGACAGTCCCATTTTGCCATGCACGGTACACTTTTACCACGGCGGCACGCGAACAGTTCACAAACTCAGCCGTTTCGGAAATGCTTCCACCCTTGGCCCGAAAGCCAATGATCATGCCCTTTTGGAAGTCGGATAAATCGCTTCGTTTCTGCATTACGCCAACGATTGAAATGTTTTCCGAAGCCCTCACACACCCTTTATATACGCTCAACTGCACTGTGCTGCCACCTGCCTTCTGTGATTGGTTATTTAACTCTGACATGGAAAGTACGTGGTGGTCACATTAATGTGACTGGACTGTGTATGTAAGATATAACAAAATATACCTGCTTTAAAAGTAATTCACGACCTCAAAATTAACATTCTAAATTTGATGATCTCCCCCTAAGTTAGTCCTTTCTCTCAAATTCGAGATCATTCGAAATTATGTAACTGTTTGAAAAAAAATGGAACTAAAACCCGAAATTAACCAATCACAGATTAGCTGTACTTTGTGCTTGTATAAACAGCTAATAACTGCATAATCTCTTTCTCTTTTGTCGCCTTGCCTGCGTGCTAACAGCTTGTCCCTCAGCCGCTGCTAGTTATTCACGTAATTGCATATTTAAATTATGGGGCACGTTTAGCACCCCTAGCCTTTTACAGTTATGTATTAAGAAATTCATCATTCAAGAATAAATTATGTTTAACAATCAAGCTGGTCCTGCTTCTAAAATTCCATCCGATCATCCATTACGCCATAATGCCCACACATCTACGCAGCAGTTTTTTCGGTCATGACTAAACGTGAATTCTTTTCATCTTTCACAAAAAGTACAACAATTATTACACACACACAAACACATATATATATACACTGAAGAACCATTACATTATGAGTACCCTGTTAATAACATGTAGGACCACCTTTAGCCCTCGAAACTGCCAGCACCCAGCATGGCATTGATTCCACAAGGTGCTGATATGTAGTCTCAGGTATCTGGTACCAAGCACTCCCCTATTGGTCCTGCACTTCTCGCACACTGCAAGAGGGAATTTGGAGGGAAGATCACTGAAATGTTCCTTAAACCACTTCCTGACGATTCGACCCTTATGACATGCTGCATTATCCTTTTGGTAAACACCATCCCCCCGCCGGAAATACTGTTGTCACGAATGGGTGAACCTGGTCTGCAGTGATATTCATGTAGGACACCAGATGTCAAGAATTGTTCTATGGGAATTGTGGGTCCTAATGCGCTCCATGAAAACATTGCCCACACAATACCCCTGCCACCGGCTTGTCTCCGTCCAACTGTGCATCTGGGAGCCACGGTTTCGTTTGGAAATCGGCATATTAGCACATGCCCATCGTTGTGATAGACCAAAAAAACGGGATTCATCGAACCATACAACTTTCTTCCATTTTTCTAATGTCCAATTCCGATGTTTTTCGGCCCATTGCAGACACAGCTGGGGATATGCAGCTGTGTCTGCAAGGTGCAGGGACATGCTTTGGCCTCAGGCTGCGTAGGTCCATATGCAGCAATGTACGCTGCACAGTGTGTTGAGAAACACTGTTTGGGCCGCCACTGTTGTAGCTGGTGGTGATTTCGGCTGTTGGAGCTTTTTAATCATGGCAAACAATACATAGCGTTCTGCGCTCTCCTCTGGAGTCAATGTGCCGTCGATGACACGCTGTTGGCCGGCGGCTTGTTGTTTCACCATCCACACACCACTTCCGATATGTGCTTACAACAACTGCACGTAAACAGCCCACTAAACGCGCCATTTCTGATACTGATGTTCCCAGTCGGTGAGCAATAACAATTTGACTTTATCGAATTCTGATAAATCAGCTGCTTTTCCCATTATGTCGGTAATTGCGTTATGTTTGTAAAGATAATGCGTAGCCGCTTTATATACTTCCAACATCAGCAGTGCATGCGCAGTGGTTTTGTTCCTGGGCGAGCCCATTTTTATAGATGGAGGGTGATCATAATGTAATGGCTCTTCGGTGTGTGTATATATGGGTATTAAAACTCATGTAAGTTCCCATATGATTATTAAAAGGAGTAAAATTGTAGTTGAATTTTCTTTGTAAACATTATACTTTTAAATACCTTTTGATCCAGAATTACAAAATAGAACCACAAAAATTTCCGCTTTAAAAGGAATTCTTTTACATGCTATGTAGACACTTAAGGTGTTCCGTTATGTTCGAAAAGTAAAAGGTCCGTAAATAAATTTAATAGGGAAATGTGGCGATCACGTGGTTCGGTGAAGCCTGGTTAGTTGCTTGCTCGTGTCGCCATCTATATTCGCCAGTGGAAAGTGCTGCGTCGCATGAGCGGGACTCGATCTTGGGTTAATTTATTGGGAGTTGAATTCTTTACCGCTAGCCCAAAAGAGCTCCGTTGCGCTAGGTTCAAGAATTCTAACTCTTTCAAATTTGCGATGGTGGAGTTGTTCTTCAGATCGGTTCGCCGCATACTTCCCCTCGAAGCATCTATGATGCGATATGAGAGAACGTTGAGAAACCCCGTTGTGTCGTCATTTGACCTCAGTCGAGGGAGGAGTCTGTAGTTCTCCGGGTCACCAATGTGGCGATCACGTGGTTCGGTGAAGCCTGGTTAGTTGCTTGCTCGTGTCGCCATCTATATTCGCCAGTGGAAAGTGCTGCGTCGCATGAGCGGGACTCGATCTTGGGTTAATTTATTGGGAGTTGAATTCTTTACCGCTAGCCCAAAAGAGCTCCGTTGCGCTAGACGCGCCATTTCTGATACTGATGTTCCCAGTCGGTGAGCAATAACAATTTGACTTTATCGAATTCTGATAAATCAGCTGCTTTTCCCATTATGTCGGTAATTGCGTTATGTTTGTAAAGATAATGCGTAGCCGCTTTATATACTTCCAACATCAGCAGTGCATGCGCAGTGGTTTTGTTCCTGGGCGAGCCCATTTTTATAGATGGAGGGTGATCATAATGTAATGGCTCTTCGGTGTGTGTATATATGGGTATTAAAACTCATGTAAGTTCCCATATGATTATTAAAAGGAGTAAAATTGTAGTTGAATTTTCTTTGTAAACATTATACTTTTAAATACCTTTTGATCCAGAATTACAAAATAGAACCACAAAAATTTCCGCTTTAAAAGGAATTCTTTTACATGCTATGTAGACACTTAAGGTGTTCCGTTATGTTCGAAAAGTAAAAGGTCCGTAAATAAATTTAATAGGGAAATGTGGCGATCACGTGGTTCGGTGAAGCCTGGTTAGTTGCTTGCTCGTGTCGCCATCTATATTCGCCAGTGGAAAGTGCTGCGTCGCATGAGCGGGACTCGATCTTGGGTTAATTTATTGGGAGTTGAATTCTTTACCGCTAGCCCAAAAGAGCTCCGTTGCGCTAGGCTCAAGAATTCTAACTCTTTCAAATTTGCGATGGTGGAGTTGTTCTTCAGATCGGTTCGCCGCATACTTCCCCTCGAAGCATCTATGATGCGATATGAGAGAACGTTGAGAAACCCCGTTGTGTCGTCATTTGACCTCAGTCGAGGGAGGAGTCTGTAGTTCTCCGGGTCACCAATGTGGCGATCACGTGGTTCGGTGAAGCCTGGTTAGTTGCTTGCTCGTGTCGCCATCTATATTCGCCAGTGGAAAGTGCTGCGTCGCATGAGCGGGACTCGATCTTGGGTTAATTTATTGGGAGTTGAATTCTTTACCGCTAGCCCAAAAGAGCTCCGTTGCGCTAGGCACAAGAATTCTAACTCTTTCAAATTTGCGATGGTGGAGTTGTTCTTCACATCGGTCCGCCGCAGAAATATTAAGATAGACAATGGGCAGTTGTGGCAGGATTTTTGATTATCGTTACATTTTATTTTGTTGCAAGTGATAGCGTACATTTGGAAGAGAAAATTTGTAGGAAAGTTACATAATATAACTGTTCCCGAAGCATCATTTATTAAATTATATGAATAGCATAAAGGTCAGTAAATTTTTTGCAAAGTAGTATAAAAAATAAAATAATGTTTTTATATGTGTCACTTTGGCAAAGATCACACTTTTGTAATGTGAAAGATGGTATGCGGCAGCAGTTTTATTACGGAATGGATTTTATCCAAAATGAAAAAAAACTAATAACAGAAAACTTTTCAAGTATTATTAATCCAAGCTATAAAATAAACAGGGTGCACTTTTAACTGTTTAAACTATAAACCTAGACTGCTATATATTAATCATCACTGCAATACTAATTCAGGTCTATTTTCACATGCATCCAGCAAGTTCCTAAATATCAAATGTTACCATTTACAAGTTAGTAAATGCTGTATAAACTTTATAAGATTTAAATTCGATAGTTGGGAAGCATTTATTAGCTTGAAAAGTACGGAATTGGAATTATTAGTCATGACTTAGTTTTTAAACAGTAAATTGAATTAGATAAAGCTTGCATTTCTAGACGACTGCTCGAGATTTTTAGGATGTAGCGGCCGCCAGGAGTCTTAAAACCGGCCTCTGTCTAGAACCTAGCAATAATTTACCAATTTTCTTTGCAAGACAACACTAAAGAGCGAAAATGCATCTCGATAATTTTTATAGTAGTGTCTTAGAAATATCTTTGCACAATCTAAATAAAAAGTACTCAAGAAGCAGAAATAGTGGTTGCAGAGTGGTAGGATGGCTGACCGGAAACCGGAAGAGAAGGCTTCAGCAGAAGACGCGAGACAGCAAAGCATGTGAGATCAAATGTCATAAATACAAGTTATTCATGGGCATTTTAAATGCAAGTCGTGGTGTGACCAAAGAAACTTGGGAACTTGAATTTTACCATAAAATGAATAATTTATATTCAATCGGCCTGAAATAGAAGTGCGTAGGTCAGGTTATAGTTTACAAGAAATAGTCTATACAATAGAATCAGGATAGTAGAAATGATGTTATTGTTTACAGAGAAAATTTCTTTCCTGTGTTGACGAAAATGTTACCATGATGCATTTAAAAACAGGCCTTTTGCTGAATTATGTATCTGTAATTTATATTTTCGTTTCTACACTGTATGTTACGATACCTACAGATGTAAGTATAAGTGATTTTATTCGGAAGCAATTATTGCTTCATACTTCTGTTTTTTAAGATTATATTTGCATTCTGGTCAGTCATTACCGCCAACTTTGTTAAATATTCGTAGTTTTAAAATTTTCCTGCATTGTTATGTATTTAGGATTTCTAGAGTTATGTAAATTAAAAAGTGGAAATTATTCTTTCATTTCTGAAGTAATATATTGGATTTTGATTAGAGGATAACTGTGTTGTGTTTATTTTATGTACTAAACATAAGTTTCAAATTTAGCATAATTAATTTTTTATTTTATTAATTCAAAGAATGCAGTACTGAATTTTCCATGAAATACATTGTTATAGTTTCCACTATAGTGGTAAACCTGTAAAAAATCCTGATATATATATATTCATGTGTTTGATTATCATTTACATTGTGGGGCTGAAAATGTCCTGAAAGTGTGCAAGATATCGCAAATGGATTTTTTTGCTTGTATATAGCGTATAATTCATATGCATGCTGGAATATGTTTATACCCAAAATTCCTGCCATGTCTTACTAGAATAAGGCTTTGATGACTCATGAAACTCTTGAAGTTACAAGACTAGAAATTTGAAATTTTGTGATTATTATGATTAAACATAAATTATGTTTATTATACATAGAAAAATGTTAGAGATGGATGTCGTGTCTCAAAAGGTTAGCACCAGAGATTTAAAAGAAACAGTGTTTTCATCATTGCAGATAAAGCATAAGAGGCTGTTTTTTTTTTTTTTTTTATTTCATGAGATCACTTGGGATAATTCTTGATCTTGTTTTTTGTTTTTTTTTTTTTAATTCAAAATAATCTTAAAATTACTAAAATTTATGAAGTCCAAATCCTATGTTTTGCAGAGTATGATGTAAATTTTATTATATTAAAATTTATTGCAAAAAGTGTCTTTTAAAGCTTTTAATTAAATCTCTGTAAAACAGCATTACACTTTATTTTTATTCACTTTGCAAAACTGTGTCTTTTATAAAGCTTTAATTATTTTTCTTCAATTCTTAAAAAAAGTGTTTCATTTCTCTTTGAACTCTAAAAAAATATCACAATTAATAAAAGGTGAACACTTTGTGTTAGTATACTAAAATATGTGCAATATTGGTGAAGTAATTTCTAGTAAGTGCTGTTTTACGATATTACTATTTGGCATTTCTTTATTGTTACCTTAAAAATTATAAATTATTGTCATACAACTGTTTTCAAACCTAAAGTGCAAAATAACTTCTAAATTATAGTTTGTGTGTGCAATCTATTCATATTTTCAAATGGTAGGTTCTAAAGATAGGATTGTCAACTAACATATAAACGTCAGCTTTAACCTATTGAATTCCTAGTTCTTTAGGGGTAGGTCTGAATCTGTAAGTCTCTATTAATTCCTTCCATTTACTAGTTTATTATATTTAAACATATATTTATACACAAATAATTGAATAGTTAGCACTTCAGAGGAAAGCAGAATATGCTATAATTTAAATTCAATTGAACAGTGAAATAGAAAAATAAAAAAACTAGTGCCAAAAATATGCATAGTGTAATAGCAGAACAAATATATTATTCTGTGTATGATGAATCTGTTTTCTATTGGAAAGGTAAATGAAACAGGTCATAGCAGCTTGTTTAAAGTTTGTCATCATAAGAACCAGGATCCTCTTTTGTCAACATAAACTTTAAACAGTGGAATTTAATGATTTTGATAAATACTGCTTATGAATGTTTCAAAAATTTGTTCAAGTAGTTATTGTAAATCTTTTGCGTACCAGATAAATTTGTATTGTCATTTAAGGGTGCTTAATTCACCCCTGAATGTGAAACAGAACTTTAATGTTTTTATACAGAACAGCTTATTAATGTTAATATAAATTTAGTTTTAAAGAAACACTGAAAAAATGTCTTAAGTAATAATTTGACATCAATATAAAATGTATTTAAAGGGTTTGGGAACTGAGTATAACAGTAAAAATAAGTGTTTCTTTTTCAAATGTTTGCATTTCTGTTTTTTGTTTAGTGTATACTCCTTAAGTTAATTTTCTGACTCATCTTCTCCCATTATTTCTTTCACATTGCTTTTATGGGTATGATTATATTTCTTATTTTTTTCTCAACAGAATAAATACATCCTGTTTGTTGCATGTTCTGATTTGATTGACTCATTTATCACGTGCATCCTGTTTATCACATGAAAATGCATTCCATTTGTCATATGATCTGCATTTAAAATTTACTTTCTCTTTCGTATTCATTCTTATAAATCTGAAGTATTAAAAATTCCTTGTTGTACTCCTCCTTTTAAGGAAGAAAGGTTTAATTCCTTTTATCCATTCATACAGGATAGCAGTATAATATATGATTGCATTTTTTATGTAAGTATGAGGGTCATTGCCCCAAAACGGGACACTTTTAGATGTCAATTAAAAAAAATTATATTTTTTTAATAATTCCTATATGGTTCTTAATATAGGAATTATTAAAAAAATACTTTTTAAAGAAATACTTTTTTTAAGAATTGAAGAAAAATAATTAAAGCTTTCTCACATTCCAGCCTATGGTCGAAATTGCTGACAAATATTTTTCATGGAAAAAGTTATTTATCTTTTCACTGCTTGCGATGTTGAGGTATCTGGACACAGTGTTGACACACAACAGAAAACACAGGGTCATTTGACACTTGCTTTGTATCTCTAGAGTAAAGTGTTATTTTAAATGTACTGTAAAAATATATTACCTATTATTTATTAATTATTATAGTGAATATGAAGAAATAAAAAAAATGCATAAAATGCATGCAGTGTAAACTAAATTAAAATGTAGGGAGTTAGATTTACTCGGTGGTGTTCAAACATTGTTGTTATGTTTCGTCAAAGAACATGTATTGTTAAGAAGGAAAGCTTCGCCAAAGCAGGAGTGGCTCTATCACAGTGTAGAGGGAAGCAGTTGCGTATGCGCAAAATAGCTGTCGAAACAAATTCAACCTTAATACCATTTTGCGCATGTACAGAATAGTTGTCGAAGGTCTTGTTTGTAAAAAGTTCATACTTCTGTGACACAATTTTTTCCCCCGTCTGTACCATCATAAATCATATCCATGTTGGTCTTGTCTTAATGCAGATAAGTGTGGACTGCCGTTAAACAGTGCGGTTTGTTGTTTTTAACTTGATGTTCGACTCATTATTTGATTGACGAAGGAAGGGCAGCATAACGGTCAATAATGTAAAATTTAGTACTCTTTTTTAGCCTTTGTGGTAAATTATTTATTTATAGTATTTACCCATAAAATAAAAGCTAAGTAAAAAAAGAGAATGCAAATTTATTGAGGAGCTAAGCAGATAGTTTCCGTTACTAAAAGAACCAAAATAGACTATGGTACGGTGTGATAAATGCTTTCATAATTAAATTATAATTCTCATTTCATCCCATTTGTCCCGCTTTGTCTCAATGAAAATATTGTCACTTTATCCTAGAGTAAACCCAAGATAAGCAAGTCTCTCTGAGATGGAAATGAAAAGGTATTGTCTGCATTTTTAGACATGAAGTCACTATGATACATTTTGCTTCCATCCTGTTGAAAGTCATCTTCTTCTAAAATCATCCCTTTAAAATTATGCGTTTTTTTTCCGGCCCATGAATTCTGCAACCTCATATGTATTTATTAAGCTAACTTCCGCTTTTTTTGCCGAGCATGTAAGATAACATCACGCATCAGGAAAACTGCTGTCATTCTCCCTTCTGTAATAATGCTATGAAGTTACTTTTTAATTAATCAAGAAAGTCTATATTAAATTTTAAAACAAATAAAAAAAAATCACGACAGGTCTGAATTTTCCCATCACGGAAATTCGGCGACATTACACGTGATGTAGTCAGCCAGATGCATTTTCCCACATTCTCCTAACAAAAAAAAAGTTCAGCTGGATGCACTTTCCCACATTCTAATAATGAAAAACGCAAAGAATGAAAATGAAGACGACAAAAAAAAAAAAAAAACCCTAAGATAAAAAACAAACATGCCAGTGTCCCTTTAACTTAAGGAGCTGTGATTCGCAATGTGTTTACACCAATAAATCTATCAAAACCAGAAGCACAGAAGGGAAACTGATGCCCATACATGAAGGTCAAAAGCCACATGACTTAGCCGATGTGAAAACCATTACCATTTAGCACCGTCTGCTGGCATTTAAAAATTCTAAAAGATCATTCCGTTTTCAAGTTATGCATACACGACACTTGGCTGAAGAGATTGATTAGTGATCTTCGCATATAAGCAATGCTGGGAATCATTGAGTTGCATCTATGTGACGTTGGTCCTCAACAGGTTAAAGTAATGCTGAATTGCATAATGATGTTCAAAACTAATTTGTCTTCTTTTAAAAAGCAGTGAAATGAGTGTATGCCTATTAAAAGGTTTATTAAAATAATGAATTGTAAAAGGAATGTGTGCTTGTTACAGTTTTATTGATAACAAATATGACTGAATGTGAAGAAATTGTCATAATGAGTAGATTAATTTAGAAAAGGTTTTTCATGTATTGCTTCTGAAGTTCATTATATAAAGTCAGCTAGACTGCAGATTACAGACCAGTCGCCAAATGAAGCGAAATCCCGCCAAATCTGGTAACCTCTTGGCGTCATGAAAATCTTTAGGATTTAAAGTTACAGTTTATAGCATTTAAGTGGGCTTTTTGAATTTTCGTCATTTCACTGTGCTTCTAGTAAATTGTGAGCAAAATGGCTGACGTCGAAAGAGTTGAACGTGTGAATTTTACTTATTTGATTCGGTTGCAAGATAAGGGCGAAAGATGTGCGATGGAATGGTGCATGAATTACGGTTTGATTGCGAATATGTACGAATGTCCTAAGTGTAAAAATAGTATGAAATAAAGATGCGACAGATTTGTGTGAATGGAGGTGTGTCCATTATGTGTGGTTAAGCACGTGGTTGAAATGAGTGTGCCATTTTGAATTTCATCTCCATTGCATTGTTACATTTTAGTGTGGATATAAACAAATGCGAGTTTCTATTTTTTACTGTAAATAAAAATTTATTGTAAAAATATAAATTACGTAGTTAAAATTGTTTAACCACTTTTTTTTACTATACTATTGCTCATGTTTCAGCAGCTGTTTGCTCATGTTCTTTTGAATTTTATAATTTTTTCTTCTGCATTTTTTTTTTAAGTTTTAGATTAAATTTTAATCAATGCTTTCCAGTCATTTATTGCTCATTTACTGCTTATTACAATTTCTTAAATTTCGTACTAAAACCTTTTACTCCATTTTGCTACTGTCTTAAAAATGGTATATATTATGAAAAGTTTTAATATTGTTGATGACATAAAATGCATAGTCATACACTTTCAAATACTTATCGTTGTTTTGCTTGCACTTCTGTTTTAGACATTTTTGCATGTTTACATGATCAAATTTTGCATGTTTACAGGATTCATTCAAATTCGCAACCATCTAATATGGCGATACGATGAGTTAGTGATATTCTAAAACGAGTGAAAATAACCGATTTGGCGACTTTTCGAAAATGCGCCAAACTGGCCCGTAATATGCAGTTTTACCTTAAAGTCATTAAAAAAATTCATTTATATTAAGTAGTTCTGTCTACTTCTAATATGTCTTTGATTTTAAATTTCTCTTGTGATATCAATAAAAATGATCAAATATTGAAATTTAGTGTAGTTTTGCTGTTTTTGTTTTGAAGTTTATTAGGTGAAAATGCGCTTTAGCCTACTGCTTGGCAATATTTTGAAAATCGGCAATTCGGCGTGTTTCTGCGAAACGTCTTTGCAATTGCAACCTTCCCGACACGCTCCGCGAAAACCTTATTGTAAACAAAACATAGAATTCTAAAGCATAAATTAAAATTAGTATGGAAACTGTTGCCACAAAAAGATAATAAAATAATATGCAAAGCGAACATTATGATCATTAAAATATTTCTCAGTTAGGTTTAAATTAATTATTTACATTTTATGTTGTAATACTTACAGATTTTATGGCGTTACATAACCTTCCCGACACGCTCCGCGAAAACGTAACTAAAATGGCATCGAAGAAAGAAGGGATTTTTTTTAAAAGGGCATTAAAATTACAAACGATACCATGTACACACCGTTCCGTTTTAACTTTAAAAAAAACATCTGCGAATTGCACAATGTAGGCAACGTACACAAATGAACAAAATAAGCTAAAATAATGAAAATAAATTACAAGAAAATGCCATGTGCACAGCGTTCCTTTTAAACTTAAAAAAAACTTCAGCAAATTGCACAATGATCAGCGAATTGCACAATGTAGGCAACGTACAAACAGTTAGCCATGTTGGCGGATATACGAAGTTACCCATGTTGGCGCGTTTATTGCTCATTCAAAAACAATCGCCGCCAAGCAGTGGGTTAAAGCGCATTCCAACCGTTTATTATTATGATATTTAAAAGTGGCTGTTATAATATGCCATAGTAATGCAGGCAATTATATATAGTAACTGTAATGTTAGTTTCATTATAATACGAAAATATAATATACATTTTGGCTATCAGTATCGTTTGTTTATGCAGATCAAAACTATGATTATAGACATGATCTTTATAAGTGGTATGCAGCGTCTGTTCTATATTTGCTTTTATTTCTTTCTTTCTTTTTTAAATTGTACTTTGCAAAAACAATATAATGTTTTCCCTCCTCTTTCAGGTACAAGCTGTGCCATGTCCTGAATATGAGTCAAGTAAATAATTGCATAAATTTTTATTTTATAGCTTTTAATGAATTGAGTTTTAGATTTGATTTAAAAGTTGCAACACAGCATATGTTTTTAATGCATTCATTTCTTTTGGTAATAATCACAAGATATGTTTCTAGCATTTTCAGAGCCATAATCTGTACTTGTGTATATTTTCATAATTATTTTATTATCTCTGTTTTAGAATATGTGCATAAAGTCGAGAAATTTAGAAAGTTAAAAAATGTTTAAAATATATTTTGTTTCAATTCTTAAATAAAAATAATATCTATTAATGCATATTCATGAAATTAAATCCTTGTTGAATAAACTTAAAACTGAACATGAAAATAATTTCAATTTAAAAAGTTGTGGGATTTGTTTTTGTATTCTTTTTTGTAATGTACTGTAATATAAATGGGAAAATATCAGATTATAATCAGATCTATTTGAATAAAAAGAAGAAAGAAATATAGACTGTAATCTTCATGTTATAAAATTAAATATCACCATTTTATTATATTTTGAATGAAAAGAAGAGAGTTATAAAAAAGTGTGAAATTTTATAACCTGTGTATATCATAGGCCAGAGGTGGGGAACCTTTTTACCATTAGAGGCCACATTTAAATTAGGCAGCAATAAGAGAGGCCGCATAAGCTGATTGACCTAAGAAAGTGACTTTTGTGAAACTATTATAGTTTTTCTATAGATTTAACAATTTATCACATTATACAGAAAAAATAAAATATAATACTACAAAATTTTAAATATAATATACATATAAAATAATATAAAAATATTATAAAAAAAGATCGCAACAGGGAAGCGTTGAGAGATGCGAGTCAGAGAAGCCAAAGCAAGGTGTGACACTCAAATGGGAGATCTGAAACCGAGTTTTGTTTACTTCTTAGACAAGGTAGTTGGCGCTGCTAGCTGTGGGCCAGAGCCTCGCTCATGCGTGTTAGAGTCCGTTTCAGACTAGTATTCTGACGTCATGTTACAATATGACTGTCTTTGGCGGACCTGGCCCCAGCCACCACCCCAAGCTCTTATTGGACACTACTTGTGATGTCATAGAGTGACGAAATGAATTCCCCGCAGCATTTTTGCGCGCGAAAAGCTTGCTTTAATTGCAAATACTCTGTTACATTCCACAAATTCACATTTATACAAAACATAACTAAAACCAAAAAAGTATAAGTTAATCTAACTTACACGAAACCGATAATAAAATCTCTTCAACCTGACGTCATAAACGGCAACCAATAAGAACAGGGGTGGTGGCTGGGGCCAGGCGCTTGTCAATATGACTGTCTTTGGCGGAATTTTTCGCCCAACTGTCATGGCGTTGATGTACAATAGTTGTTTGAAAGGAACTCTCCATTTTGTACTAGGTGGCAAAGGGCCGCACAAGAACCTCGCGGAGGCCGCAGGTTCCCCACCTATGTCATAGGCTATTAAAAAATGTCGTATTTAGGTTGAGAAATAATGATTATTAGAATGCTGTTAAAAACTATATAAAAGATAGTGTTTTTATTGATTCACTTTGTTATGCTTATCATCAGTTTTGTAATTGCAAACTGCTGTTAAAAATTATGGTATTGTCCCAAATGGCGATCTACCAAACTTCGTTAATTAGTTAATCAGTTTTGTATTAGATGGTACCACCTCTTTTTCAGACTTTTGTTTGTAAAAGCAATGTTTATCCTTATCATTTGTTTCACATGCAATTATTCCATTGATTTTGTGAAGAGTTTTTAAAATGCTGTCTTCGAATCTTTGTTATAATCGTACAATTATGCTGTCTTTGAATCTTTGTAGTAATTTACACTTGAATAAATTTCATGTTTAAATTACAAAGAGAAATAAGAAGAAATATACATATAAAAAGACATAAAATAAGCAGCAACAATGTTTATGTCTCTTAAATTATCACTCTTTATTTTAATACTCTGCGTACTTTTAATTGTTTGTAAATAAGTTTTGAAACAAATATAGCATTACAAAATTGTGTATTTTGTCTGACCTCTTATCTGTTTCATTCACTACATGTGCAAATTTCTTGACATAATCTATATCCGTAACGTTTAGGGGTTTACTTTTAGTTATATTAATATCGCGTAATTCATTGAAATATATAAATCAGCTAATCAATTTTTTTTTTAAATCACCTTTTTGCTCTCGCACTGAAAGTTTTCATATACGCAGCATAAAACACAGCAAAAGAAATAAATATTTTACAAAACATAAAAAATTATTTATATTAAATAATAAATCTGATTATGAAAATTTGAATAAAATGGCAGAAGAAGAAAAATGTTTGAAAACAACATTTTTAGTGGCACCACCTATCGATCCATAAAATAACTATACAGTTAAGTAAGGTAGATCACCTGCCTATTTGGAGAATACTAAAACTAGATAAAAGTCACTTTTTTATTGATTCACTTTGTTATGCTTATCGTCAGTACATTTTTAAGGATAAGTAAAAGCTCATATGCATTGTTGATTGACAGTAACATGCTGTCATGTTTCTGATCTTCGTTTGAAATGATAAAAATTTTATTCCTAACTGGAAACAATATTGAAAATTAGGTAAAAGATTTTGTGTATTGTCGATTAGCACATCATGCTTTCATGTTTCTGATCTTTATTTGGAATAGCCCGAATTGTTTTATAAAAGTTAGGTACTTTTTGATTATCCACCTAACTCTTAAAGGCAATGCACTATGTTGCCAAGATAGGCAACCCACAATGTTGCAAAAAGTTATTTATGTGACAACCCAAATATATGTGTGCGTGCAGCACATGAGTACAAATTTTGGCTTTTCGTATTCGACAGTCATTTTTTTTTTTTTGGTTAGTACTTGTTCTGATTAGCGTTTGAAATTGTGCATTTTTTTCCTTTTAAAAAAATCATAATAGGATTGGGGAGTTTGCCAGCTGATTGAAAAATAAAAAACTGTTGCATTTCTTCAGAAAAATGGCATTTTATCTAACAGTAGAGAATGCAAAAATTTTGCATTTTATAAAGTTGTACTTCGCAAATGATTGAATTTTTTTTGTCAGTGCCATAATTTATGTATTTTTTATTATTTTCTCAAGCAAAAACAGATTGTTCTGTACATGAGAAAGCAACAGTATGTGTAGTGTAAGTCTGTGTAACTGTCTAAGGTTATTTAAGCAAAAATAATTCACTATGTACATGAGGAAATGACGGTGTGCATAGTGCCATGTTGCAACTAATGCCAGTCTTTTTTAAACCTAAAACAGATTGCTTTGCACATCAGGAGAACAACAGAAAAAAAAAGGTGAGAGTTATAGAGGCTTCTTGCATTTTTAATTTTGTTAAGAGTTGCTGTTTTGTGTAATTCTTAGTATGTTGCTATTTTTTAAAATGTTTTGCTATCTTTTACATAAAAAAGTTGTCATGAAGGATTGGCAACTTTTCAGGAAAGTTGGACAGGTAATCAGAAAATTTTAAACACTATGTAAAAGGAAAGTTAAAGATTAGTTACAACTAAAAAAAAATAAATTTTATGTTAACATTTTGACTATATGCAGCAGTTTCCAATAAAGGCATGTTACTTAGTTTTGATAATATTTATAAAAGACTTCAGAATCCTTTTTTATGTTATAAAAAATATGAAAAGGAGTTGTCTGGTTCTTAGCACTACAACTGTATTAAAATGTTTGGTACTTTTCTATTATAGGGACCAGATTTAGAAATGTAGTATTATGTATACGCATACATTTCTGAATTTGATCCTGATAACAGAAATGTACCAAATTTTTTAATTTTTCATAGACGTAATTTTCCGTTACAGTGCCAAGTCTGAAATCCAGAATGATCTAATATCCAAATCTTCTGACCACATGCAATTCTTTTTTTGGTACTTACGTATTATGACGACTACCTAGATATCTCGCCAAATCCGGCGACCTTTGTATGTTATACAGGTTAAGCCTAACATTGGTTATAAGCGGGATTTGAACCTGAGCCCTTCGGCACGGCAGTCGGCGACGCTAACCACTATACCGGTTGGGCGGCTATAAAAAAAGGTTAACCCTAATATAGGTTATAGA
>KK116620.1:686561-713750 GCA_000611955.2 Stegodyphus mimosarum
AGAAGATATATTTAACAATGTATTCTGAATCTAAACTTCTGTTGCAAATTAATTGCATAGATTTTGTCTTAAATTTGAAAAACACACTTCTTGATTTAAAATTTTTTCCCCTTTTTTTTCATTGCCTGTAAAAGATGCAAATAAATTTGATTTGTAAAATACCAAAAATGGCATAAGTGTGCAAACAGAATGATTGTTTGCTGGATTTTTTTTTTAACTAACGCTATTTATTTTCATGGATTATCCTATAGAAGAGTGTTTTGATAATTTCTTCATGCTTTAATGTGAATATTGTCAAATGCAGGTCATTTGAACATTTTTAGTTTCAAGGTCAAACCAATTGTAAATAAATTTTTACAAAAAGTATTTTGCTGATTAAAAGTATATGTGTAGAAAAAACAGCACCACTATCACAGAATGAATTATGTGAATTGAAATGGGAAGAAGTGTAAATTATGATAAAAGTAAGATTAAAAATACATTAAATATCAGTATATTTAATGAGTTGTTAAATATTGATGCAAATAATCCTAAATATCTGTTTCTGAATAATGCCAAGATCCCATTTGTTCAAAATGAACAGAAAATCAAGAAAAATTAAAGCATTTATTCAGCAATGATTTAGCTCATCAAAAGTTGAACTATTATATTTAAATAAAAAGGGGGGGCGGTATGAAGTGGTTAAAGCAGGAGGAAGTAAAATCCCAATCGATTTTGAGGGAAAAACGGGTCCCCCTTCATCAGGAGCAAAAATTCTGCAAATTGAGAAAGCGAATGCCAATCATATTTATACCTTACGAGCAACCAATGTAAGGAGCCTATAGCGCCATCTGTCGGCAGAGATAGTAACAAAAAATGAAGTGTTAAGTTAGTAGAATTTTAAAGGCATTGGGCAAGACTGGATTGGAATTAAAGTCAATGACTAAACAGGATAAATTTTTGTGAATGTGAAAAGCTTCAAGAAAATTCAATTCCCTAATAGAACCAGCTTTCTGGATAATAAAATTATCCAGAATTATCTTATAAGTATTGTTCACAAGTTATAATTTTTATTTGAATCTTTTGCTATCTGATTCTTTTAAATAACATTTTGGGATTTTCTTTTTATGAGAATGCATGATTTGTAAATGCAAAATGTATATTTAATTTTTATTCTTAAATGTAAACATTAATTCTTTGTCCATCAGATTAATTAAACATTTCTAGTTGGCCAAATTGGAGTGGATTGTTTGTAATGAAAATTTTATGATGCATTTGTAGTATTTGATTTTTTAAACTTATTTATTTTTATTTTTTATATAGGAAACCATTCGAAAGATAGTTATAGAAATGTTGAAAAAGGTAAAATCATATTTTGGTATTTTTATGTAATATAAAGAGCGGGAATATCTTGGTGAAATATATAGTATTTTCATTTATTGTTTTAGCATTGATTAATGTTTGTTACACAGAATAATGAAATGAAATTAATCCTTGCTGAATGAAAGTGGCTCTTAAAGTAGATATTAATCTTCTGAGTAGCCAGGCCCTTTAGATTTATTCATGAAGAGATATAATTTTCCAAGATTTATTACCAAGATTTATGTAATTGCTTATTTATTCTTTGTTTTCATAACTTTTCGTTCATTAGGTGATACATAGATTATTAACTTTTTAATTGTCAATTTATTTAATTTTATGTCTCAGTAGTTAAAGAGTAATGAGAGCACAATATTTTAAATAATTTAATACAAACTATAAACAAATCTCTCAGCTGGATGAAAGATATTAATCTGCTTAGAGAGTTAATAGATGGAATTCTGGTTTAATTAATACCCACTAGTGTGAAATTATTAGAACCGCTCATCATTTCTAGTTTCATCGGTATTTTGTTTTTGGCAGAATGTAAATGCTCTTGACAGTTCATTTCAAAGGTTTTCCTGTATTTAATATATATATATATATCAACTAGTTTCCTTTTAAAAAGCTTAATACCAGTTGATGAAACTACATTAATAAGCATTGTAGTAAATATGAAGTGTTATATATATGTATATGGTATTGCTTCAAGTAGGGTATTTCATTTTTAAAGTTATGAAGTACTGGTAAGAATTTATTTACAAAATTCTGACGATGTGAAGTATCGTTAACTGTAAAATGGGTAGTCGGCCATAGTTAGGTGTCTGACAATTGGTTAAGCTGGCTGTACGCCAATTTTCATTGTTCTTCCCATGTACAGGTCACTTTCTCAAAGGAAAGTCTCCTTGAGTGCAACTGGCTAGATACTATGATAATAGGAAGTGCATAATAAAATTCAGAAAAGTTTAAGAACTGCAGCTAAATTTTCTCAGAGCTGCTAATCTATTTATATTATTTAAAATATAGTGAAACAGATGTGATTTGAAACACTGTTTTTAAGTAAATTAATTAAAATTTCTCATTCTTTATGGAATTAATATAATTGCATCTACATATAAGTAAGTAATTCTTATTTCTCGTGCTCTGTATTCAGGAAAATATTTTCCAACAACACAGAAATTTTAGTTGTATAGTGCAAATCAATATTATTTTTTCAGACAAAAAGTAAAATATTTTCTTCTTATTTCTTTTGTCACATCCGTATATAATTCTTGATTGGTTTAGCTGGAGTAAGCTGAAATTGAAACGAGTCATATTGGTCTTTATGAGTACAGTAATGTAAAAAAGTTTTCATGTTATGGGAAAATAAAGCACTCATTTGAAAAATAGATCCATTGATTTTTCTTTGTTTTTAACTTGTACACATTCCCGTAGAAAGATAAAATAGGGTACAAGGGGAAGCACATACAGTGGAGAAGTTGCATTTGAAAAAAAAAATTATTTCAAAATTAGCTGTTAACATTTCTATGCTTTTGAATATTTTTTGCTAAAAAATAATAATTTAGTTTTTTCAGCTAATTGACGTGATTAATGCTCTAAGATCAAACCTAAGCTCAAGTAATTTGAATTAATTCATTAGAAATAAATCAAGTTATATTTTGTTTTTCTAAGGGTCTAGTCTTAGTCCTAGTCTAGTCTTAGAGATAGTTCGAGTACCAGGGCTAGTACTAACACTAAGGCTAGTAGTAGTGCTAGTCCTAGACTTGTCCTAGTGATGGTACTAGAACCAGTCCTAGTCATAGTACTAGTCTAGGACTAGTATTAGGACAAGACTAGTCCTACTTCAAAATAGTTTGGAATTCCAAACATCAAATTTTAAAACTCTCATTTGCATGCTTTACTGACTAAACAAACAAAAATAGTCAATATATATATAATTACATGAAAATTAAAAATTAATGGCCTCTTGAGGACTGGAAATGGGCAGAACTGCTCTTTTATGGAATCGGATCAGAACTGTTCGCACAGTGAAATGAACTGGTTCTCTTTTATAACTCGTCATTCACTGACAACAACCTCGATGAAGAAGATTTGGAGCAATGGGTATATTAAGAGCAGTTGGTGAATGTAGAGCGAAAAACAGAGGGAATTGAAGAAGTGGGATAGGGACTAGATAGTGAGGTTTGAGCAAAGAGAAAAAAGAATTTAGTGAGCTGTGGGATTGGAAACAATCTACTCAATCGAACCCTAACTCCCTGAATGAATTTTTTCAACTATTGTTTTGAGATTTTCTAAAACTTCCTTTCTACACAAAATCTAACATTAAAATTCTGGAATAAAAAATTTTCAAAAAGGTGGGAAATGATCATTAAACTCGCTTTTAACATGCGAGGATATACATTCTTTCCTCCCCAAAAATGGGAAGTTGGTATACGCTTCTGACTTCTTTTCTCTTTTTTTTCCACCTATGGGGCATTCGCTTGCTCTGTCAAATAAACTAGTTTGTGAATGAATAGGTGACTCTAGATAATGGTGGGGTATAGGAACACTTCCAACAAGAGCTGTCCATGAACTGTAAAAGAGCTAGAACTCCATTTTCTGGAGTTGGGGTAAATTGACTCAACAAAGTGATTTGGTTCTTTGAATAAGTTCTGGAGTGGAAAATTCAGTTTTTGAAGCTAATGAACCATATCTAACTCAAAAATCACAGCTTGTCTTAGATACTTAAGAAATAGTTTTATCTTTAGGGAGCAATTTTTTCAGCCCCCCCCCCCAAGTTTTAAATGCAATTTGTTGACATTTTTTAATACTACTATTCCTACATCTAAAAATTATCACATCGAATTTTGGTGGTTTTAATGAACAAAAAGGAGGTTGACTGTTCTGGATAAATTTCCTTTAGGGAGCTAATAAAAAATTGTTGTTAATGCATGAAAGAAAGAATATATAATGAAAGAAAACTAGAAAAAGTGCAGCAGTAACTTAATTAATAAAAACTAGCATCAACTAGGCTTACTTTCTTATATAAAAATTACAGAAGTAAAAAATCATGTGCTAAATACTTCAGCTCCACTTGCAAGGAAATTGGTATGAGAAGGGCATAATAAGACAGACTTTCAACACATCAAGCGAGTATGAGAGACTTGCATTAAAAAGTTAAGTGCTAAAAAATCTTTAATGTGCCAATAGCAGAGGTATTTTACAATTCTAATATTCCGTTGTCTGATAGCTGCTATCTTTTACTTGTATGATGAATGTGTTAAGACTACATTACATATTTGCTGGAAGGGAACAAGTCACTGGATAATGCTCTTAATCAATATATGCCAAGTAACTAATACTGTGTTAAATTGTTAAAATATGTGAATGTCAGATAAAGTACATTATGAATTTAAATTGGAAATTATAAAGAAAATCTGTAGTAAAATGGTTACAATGATTCACAATAATTAGAGAAACACCCACAATAACTGCATTGCTATTGTATAGGGCATTTTCTCCCTCCTTTCTGCACGCTTTTGTGGTGTAACAGTAGCACACTCAGTGCGTATTCGAGAGCTCCGGGTTCACGTCCCGGTGAGGGCATTGCACATTTTCTGTGTCTCCTGCTACAAAATATCCTAATGTCTCCACAACTGTTATTCATGCTAGTACTGGATACTTGTATTCTCTTTAATTTCACTGATATATGGTCTGGGAAAAGATTATAAGTAGCTGTGTATAAATAGTCAAGGGAGCGATAACAGAAGTAGAAGAGAAGTATAGTCATTTACATAAAAGCTGTTATAAACAGATAATGAGCATGGACTAAAATAAGTGAGACAAAATGTAGCACAATTGGTTCTCATGTACTTTTCTGTAATTATATTATTCTTTTCTATAATCTTAGTTTAATATTAAAATTGTTATCTTTCCTATAATCATAGTTTAATGTTAAAATTGTTATTCTGTCAAAATAAAAAAGCTTGTCATACACAAAAATAGACACATATTAATGTTTTATCCTTAGTGTTAAGTTGGAACAGAAATGTTCCAAAATTAAAATTATTCACCTCAAGAAACTTATTTTGGTACATAATTTGAATGAATGCTTTTCACGACGATCAGAAGGGTTGCATGCATCTTGGCAATGTTATTCTTGCTCATTTGCTTGATAATAATTGTGACTACTTACCTGTTGATAAAATTTCATCTTATATGCAATTTTTTTTACTTGTAAATAATGGTAATTTTGCATGAAAAAATTGATGTCATTTATGCCTTCAGAATAGTATGCAATCTATATGAAATTTTACATAACTTTTTCTGACTTTTATTGTAATGTACACATGTAACATCTGCTGTTGCAGTAAACTGTTCATCATCTTAAGCCTAGTTTCCATATTTCTATGCACATCAAAATTTTTGTTGGTGTTTGTATTTAACTAGAAATAATTAAAAGGACAAAATATTAATTTTATTTAAAGAACAAATTAAAACTGCAAAAATTTTGAGCATACTGGTAAAAATCTGCAATAACTTTATAGTACAAGAATAATTTGATTAAGATTTCTGTGCAGGTGAATTTTTGTTTTTATTTTTCTTGCATTTGTTCAGTTGTAGAAACTGCATTATAATTATGTGTAATAGTATTATTTTTAATACTATTACATATTATATTTCTTAATATTCTTGCTTTAAAAAAGGAAATTCTCTAAAATGTATGCTGAACGCTATATTAAATAAAATGTATATTCATAGTGTGCATTATAATTAATAGCATGTATTTTAATGCAATTATATTTATAAGAGAGATTTTGCCATGCATTTTCTTTTCTTTGGGGAAGAGAGACTTTATTTTTTTACCTTGTACAAAAACAATTGACTTGTGGAGATTTAGTGCAAGGGATATGTTTATTTTTATATTGCTTAGAAGTATTGGGATGAGTAGAGAAATTTTAATTTTTTGTATGGCTGTTCTTTATTAATAGCATGCATTTTAATGCAGTTATATTTATAAGAGAGATTTTTTGCTTTCAGGGGAATTAAGCTATAAAGAAGATGATGCTTTGAAAAAGCATATTCAAGTGCTGATTCTTTATTCTCATGACTATGAAACTAAACAGAAGGTTCGAATATTGAAGGATTTCCTTGAACTGTGTTTAAATTTTAATGTCATTCTACCTGAAGATGAAATATCAGAAATCCTTATAAATCCAAACCATTGGCTAGAACAGATGTTGCAGTATAAGTGTTCTAATGTGGGGGATTTTTGTGATTCTGATAAACGCATAATTATTGTTGAATCAGATACTGGTATATTTAGTGATAATTATGATGCAGATTCAGCAGTAAGTAAATTATTTTCTTAAATTTATTTAAAATAAAGTGTATTGTAAATTTAGTTGTAAGTTATGCAAATTTTAATTTACATAAAAAACTGTGATGTCTCGTCAAAAACTTGCCAGTATAATGAAAATTCTGCTTTTCTTATTTTTTAACTAATTTCCTCTTACATGCTGTCTAACCAGAAGCCATTGAATTAAAGAAGCCTTAAGAATTAAAGCCATTGAACTTAGTAATTGTATATAAAGTTAAATTATTGACATAAAATAATTGGGACATTTTTATGATTTTTCCCAGTCAATAATTTGAACCACCAATTCTCTTAGCTCTTGGCAAAAATTTCTTATAAGTTAATACCAATTTTTTTTTCTTTCCAATTTCAGCATTTTTGTTGTTTACTAATGATATTTCATTACTTAATAGTTCTTATAGCAATTCAAAATTATTTTCCATCATCATTTGAGGTAAACATTATTTTTATGTTCAGTTTATTGTATTAAATTTTTAATTTGTAAAAGGAATACATATTAATGTAATTAACACACACTGCTGCGAAGAACACAGAAAATGTAGAATAAATAAATAAATAAAAGGGGGTTAAAAAAAAGAAAACACATTTCATTCCATCACTGGCTGCCTCTACCTGAGGTTGAGTGCATTTTTGAATAAGGGCACAAAATTCTTATTGAATAAAACATTTATTTATTTCCATCAAAATAGCCCTCCTGTTTCAGAGGTCACTTTCTGAACTGACTACAGTACAAAAAGAAAACATTAAAAAATTCAGCACGCATGCTGACATCATTAATAGCACCGCCGTGTGCCAAATACTACTTCACTTCATAACACACACCAATCCTGCTGTTTATCAGAAAAGTATAAATTAGTTTTCTCTTATATTTGAAATTGGTATGCAATTATGTTTTAGATTTGATTTTAATATTACAATTGAACTGTATTAGAAAATGTAATATTTGTAAATTTTACAGGACAAGTTTCGATGGTTTAAATGCAGAACCATCTTCATCAGCTGCCTGAGTGCAAATGAGCAAAGGTAGAATATGGTGATAAGATAAGAATGACTGGAAAGAAGTCAAGCTACTGGCACCATCAATTGGTGAAAAAAACTAAAGCATAAATTTTCTTAAAGTATGAGCTTAAAGATGGATTACAATTAGGGTCATTAAATAGAACAGAAAGATTTTTTTGAATGTGAAACACCTCTAGAAAATCTAATTTACCAATGGAAGTTTTTTTTGAATAATTTTGGCAACAGAAAAATGGAAAGTGTGATTTTCTGACCAACAGTGCTGGGCAACAGAGGATTTCTATGTTTCGTTTTTCCTAACCTAGTTTAGCAAAATTTTAAGGCTCTCTTAATTTGACCAATGTAAATTAAAACCACATTGGCAAGGAATTATGTAAATATCCCAGGAATTTATATCCAAAATTGGGTCAAGTGCAGAACTGGGAATTTTATTGAAAAAACGACTTGAAAGTTAAATATCTGTAGAACATGCGCAATAGTTAATCAATGGTAAGAAAGGAATGATAACATAATTCTTGTACTCTCTTAAAACGAGGGGTTCCTTTTCATGTGTTGAGATGAGACTTTTTTTAACTGCTTAGTTAATAAAGTTGGGTGAAAAGCTGCTATCAGTTTCAACTTTTTTAAGTAATTTAGTTCTTGATCAAGAGCCAATTTGGAGGAACAAACTTGAAGTGCATGGAAAGCAAAGAAATAATTGAGAGATTCAAATTCTGCATTAAAGAACATCAGGCATATGTTAGGAAAAAGAAAACACACAAATCCTCTGCTGCCCAGCACTGTTGGTCAGAAAATAACACTCTCCATTTTTCTGCAGCAAAAATTATTCAAAAAAATATCTTCCATTGGTAAATTAGATTTTCTAGAGGAATTTCACATTAAAAAAGTCTTTCTGTTCTAGCTAATGACCCTAATTGCAATCCATCTTTACCCTCAACCTTTAAGGAAATTATATTTTAGTTTTCTTGTTTTAAACTATCAAAACTTGTCCTGCAAAATTTACAAATATTATACTGATTCTTGTTTTTAAACTTATTCATTAATTATTATCAATGTTAATTTAACCTAAATTTATTAGAGATAAAAGTGAAATTTTAAAGTTATGCTTTAACTTTTGAACTGAAGAACTTTACATTAAATGAACGTTATATATAATAAAAATGCATAAGTAATGGTCATTTTTTAAAATATATTTTACCAGGAAGAATTTGAAGATAACGTGTGCTTTAATGCTTTAAACACACTTAAACATGATTGGACAAGGAGTCTCAAAGATTATTGCCATTTGTTTGTTATCCATTTCGCTGATGGTGTTTCACATTCATCTCTTTCAAAAGCTCAAATTGTGCCCAAAGTTCGCTACAGTATACCTGATCATTTAGTTGATTTGTGTCTTAACTTGAGTTTCACCAGAGAATCAAGAAATACAGAAATGATCAAGAAAATTGAGGAACATTTAAAGTCTCATCCAGTCAGAAATTTGGATGTAAAAACTTGAATGTAATATTTTTATACACTTGAAATGAGCTTATTGTTGTACATATGCATTAGTTCATTTCATATTTACAATGATTCACAATAATGTTGATATATTTGGTATAAAGTTATAAAATAAGTTGTTATATTTGGTACAAAAGTATATAATATTTCATATCTAGTATATCTTCTACATAAACATGTTTATGTAGTGTTTTAATTTTTTTAAATTAATTTTGATATTAATTTCTGATTGCATTAATTATGTATAAAGGTTTTTTTTTGTTGCATTATCAACATCTATAGCATAATCTTTCAATTTTCTTATAATTTTATGATACTAAAATTCTATTCACAACTTGCATGTTGTAAATACAGAGTGGGCATAAAGTAACTTCCCCAATATATGAACACCTAGTGGTCTATCTGTTCAACCAATCAAAATGAAATTTCAAATATTATTATTTGAAGGTATGCTCTGGACATTGTGATAATTTAAAGCAACAGAGCTTTCATGGTTAGGGTTGGAATAAACTTTCAAAATTTTCGAATGGCATTACCCACTTTTATCCGTGGGCAAATTGATCAATGCAGCAAAATGTCATTAATGTCATTATTGTCATTAATGACATTTATGACATTTTGCTGCTGCAATTCTGCAACATTACTGTATACTGAGCAATTGTGATGGAACATTTTTTCATGCAGTGCAAGTGACCTCTTGGAAAAAGTATGGACCAAGAATGAATGTGCTTGGAGTCCTGCTCGACACAGTAACTTAGCTTAATGTAAAAGTGCTTGTGTCACATCGTGAGGGTTTTCATCAGCCCAGAGAATGCAGTAGAGTTTACTTTCCAATTCAGGAGAAATGTGTCTCATCATAATATCCACAGTGACTTGCTATCTTCTTCAAATCTGATAAGGAAAAATTTTCTAAAATCAACATGCTGTTGCATGTTTCCAGTTTGCAACATCTGGATGCGCTGGATTTAGTAAAAAAACATCCATAGAACAGAGGGCAGAAGCTTGAAGACTGTGGTTTTCAGTACATCCAAACTCTGGGCAATGCTTTTTGTAATATGCAATGGATTCAAGTAATATTATGCACTTCTGCAACAACTTCAACAGGAACACATGGTCATCCAGCTCATGGTCTATCACATGTGTGTCCAGACTTTTTTTGCCAAATCACATACAGTTTTTATGGAACATAGGCCTCATCTTAGCTTTCGCCGAAAAAACTCTCACTACTTTAGCAACATTTTCCCCATTCAGATAAAACAGTTTTATCAATTCACCTCATTGATTGCCTGTTAACTGTGATCTTGTTAACAAATTTGAACACAGGATTAAAGAAACAATCTTCCCACTTTGTTATTAAAGGTTTTCCACAAGCAGTACTTTGCGCATGGTGTGTTGCGATTGAAGCTTCTACCGTCTATCCCTGTGACTCAAACAAAGTACTTCAGTGCACCTTCTGTCTGCATTGTCATTGGCCCTTTACAATGCTCTTCTCTGCAAATATTTTATGACAGCAGTTTTTGTCAAATGTGTATTGTTCAACGCCATTTATTACTGCTTGCCCAAGTGAGACTGGGTTTGGCGTGCTGCCAAGAAAATGGAACAAGCCAAGGGGGAGAAAGGAAGGTCTGGAACATGGAACGAAATGATTTAGTACTTTCGCGAACAAGATATTTGAGAAATATTCACAGATTCAGAAAAAAGAAAAGGCCTCTTATTTTCATAGATGAAACTTGGGTTGATAGTAATTTGACGGTTGGAAATGTTGGCAGTCGGAGGAAGTATTCGGAGTTGGGGAGAAGAGAGCAGCATCAAGGCGAATCATCGTTTTATGCGCAGGTGGGGAAATGGGATTTATTCCAAACATAAACTTAATTTATAAAGCTAATTGTAGCACAGGAGATTACCACGGGCAAATGAATTCGAATATATTTGAGAAATGGGCAACAGAAAAATTGATTCCAAATTTACCAAAGGATTCAGTTGTTGTAATAGACAATGCTCATGCCCCCAAATTCATCTCATAATAAGCAGTGTATAATGGATTGGCGTACTTCAAACAATATTGTGTACTTACCAAATATGCGAAAGATCGAACTGTTGAACATTGTTAAAGAACAATTGCCACCGAAAAAACATATAAATTTGATGTCATGTTAGAAGAACATGGATTCACAGCATTGAGACTGCCACCATATCACTGTGACATAAATGCTATAGAGTATGTTTGGGCAGTTTACAATTGAAAAATGGAAGAACTATTGTGCACACGTAGAAAGGTTGGAAAACGCTTACTGGGAAAAAGATGGTATATTTGAAGAAATGTGGGACTCTTTAGTTATTTCCTTGAACGATGATGACGATTCGACAGAGAACGAAGGTTAAATTTCCAATTGAAATATTTTTATTATTGTTTTTGCATAGTTGTTTAATGAAACCCAAAGTAAGAAATTCTTTAATTTTGTACTATTTTAAAGACTTCTATGCAAATAATTAATTTTGAATGTAAATAATTAGTGTAATTAATTTTTTAGACATGTTTGCAGCAATTAATTTAGCTTACAATCGTTAAAATAAATTCTAAAAGTTTATTATAGATGTGTTTTTTATTCTGCCTGTATGTGTATGTTATTCTCGTGATAATTTTAAACTGATTTTTGTTCAGTAATTTTCCATTTTATGCATCTCCCCTTTATGCGTTGTTTATTTTTTATTTATTCTTGTCGGTATTTAAGCAAGAGACTCTTTGTATTGCACAACAGAACTCATCCACAGCTGCCCATCTTCCCTATTTTCACTCCGAGAAACAAATCGGAGTGATCAGTAAATCACGTGACCAGTCTCTTTTGGCTGGCAAAGCAGTACTCTTCAGTATGCTTATCGATTTGCACCAGGAAAAAATGGGTGTTGTCATTCAAAAATTTTGAAAATTTTTGTCTGTAACTGTAACAGTGAGAGCTCTATTATTTTAAATCATCACAATCTCGAGCACATATCTTCAAATAACAATATCTGAAATTTCATTTTCATTAGTTGAGCAAATAGACTGCTATGGATTCATATTTTAATGACTACTCTCTGTATTAGAAGCTATTGTATAATTTTTTTATCTTTCAAATTAATTCTATTTCTGAGTGTAAGAAAGAGAGCATTTTAAAAGCAACATATGTGTAATTGTTTTAAATGTTTTATTTAATTTGTTTAATTATATACTTAATTTATCATATATATCTGATGATTTTTAGAAGTATCTTTCAGAGAGTAATCTTTTGCTTGCTGCTTAAAAATAAATTTTCTACAACTTTTAATTTGAAGCTAAAATTCATTTATTAATGTCAATTATATTTTAAATTGTAGTTGCATATAAATTCAATGAAATTTTATTATGTATGTATATATTTGTAATATTATATGTTAGTTATCTATCATGCTGTTTGTGAAAATTACAAAACCGTGAAGGAATCATGTGAATAAACTGAAAGGTACAAAAAATGTGAAAGTGTATATATAGAGGATCGTAGCAGAATGTTAAAAGCAGTATTTAGTTATCATTCAGCAGTAAACCTTTCATGAGAAGTCACTGTGCTTCATCAATGATAAAGGGCCATATAAGCAAGTTATACTGTTTGAAGAAGGCTGAAGGATCAGCCTGCAAGAATGAGAATTTTTGTATCATGGAATCACAGCTTGTATATAGTATAGTGCCTCATCTGTGATGCATGTATGGAAGCAGTGAGCTTAAGCGATCTAGACAAATCACAGACATGGCAATGGACTATGAAATGTTACTTCAGCACAAGTTGAGAAACACCTCATCCATATGACAGTGATGAGCTATGCAACTTTATCTTGATAATTTACATGGTATTGGACAGTGCTACAGATGAACCATTGTCAGCCCTAATAGTTTTGCAGCATCTGCTGGGCTGTGGGTTGGTACATTCATTCCTGTGGGGGAGATTTCTGCTATACAAAATTTCTGACACCTGTAGCCATATGCAGTTTATCACTGATATACTGATTGGCAGCAGATCATCTTTTTCCATATTGCATCAGTTTGCAATAATGGTTGAGTACTTGTTATAGAGGTGGACAGCATCTTCTAGAGTACATTATCATTATTCTGTGTTACGTGGCAACCGCCAAATGTGGCAGTCTGAGGTGCCATTTGGTATTATGGTTAATGTCATTTGCCGAGAATTGAAGGTCCTATCAGCAACAATTGCTACATCAAAAAAGTTGAGCTTAAAGTAGTACCCTTCATTCATTACATTCCTGCATTTCACCAAAAAAATGTCTATCCTTTGGCCTGGAATTGAAGCATTATGGTATGCTGTTCCTGAGGTACACATATAAAATTTGTTTTGATTCATTGTAATGACAGGTACGAGTGCATGGCACCTTCACCAAATACTGATTTTTGGCATTTATTAGTTTGTATTGCTCTGTAAATTTAATCATTTCTTTGTATCATTACAAGTCATATGTAAAATAAATTTCATTTAGTATGTGGAACATATTTTTTTGAAACAAAATTTGTAAAATTGCAAAACTATTGTAAAGATGTGCCTAAATGTATAATATATTAATGCCCTTTGGTGGCACTATTTGTAGCTTTTTTTTTCACTGAAAAACATTCTCATATCTTCATTAAGTTCGCCACAAAATTTCACAATTTTCTGATTACCGGTTTCATTTGTAGGCAGCTCTGTATAACACATAAATTATATAAATTTGACTCCATTATGCAAGTATACAGCCTATGTAATTTATAGTAATAAATGACCATTTAACCAGATTAAACTTATTATCAACTGTTTAAAAGAAACTTCACATATAAATGTATTTAAAGTTGTAAGGTTTCAGTTAAACTAACAAAGTTTTGTTTTAATTTAAATCTTTATCTCTTCTCATGTTTCAACTTCCCGTCAGAAGAAGCGCATGTTTTCAGCTTTTTAATTTGAAGTAGAGCCAAGTTATATTTAAACCAGAGGTAGAAACCTCTCAGTGTGAGAGAGCTTTTAGTCTCAGATCGTGGTCATTCTATTCGATGTTCGCCTGACCAGCTAGCAGTTAAATTCTAAGCCATAGTGCTTGTTATGTGATTGCTTATTGAAATAAATCCAAGTGCGCTAGTATTAGTAATTCTTGCTACACACCATTAATTTAATTATTTAGCTTTAGTTTAAATTTAGCTGATTGTTCATTTTAGACCCAAGTGTGGTCTTTACTTTCTGTATCCCTCCCGAGTTGGGAAGTGGTTGTAAATAATATTGATTTAATAAAAGAGGATTTTAAATCCTTTTCAAGTGCAGTTATTCTCCAATTCAAGCACAGTATCCTACACCAGAACATAGCTGCATTCAGCTCCCTGTTCCAGATCAGGACTTAAGGAGTTTCACAAAGATGTTTGCCAAGACTACGCACAGAACACTCAGTCCTGACAAAGTGATTATTGTTACGGCAAAAATTTATACTTGAGGGTATTTATATTTTTAGTAGTATGAATAAAAGTTAATCAAGTCTTCCTTCAGATTTGAAATAAGATTTATATCACTGTGGAGATCAAATAGCTCCATTTTTAGATTTTCTGGTGCATTACTCACATTTATTTTTAATGGTAACAAAAATAATGTAAAACTGGATTCAAAATCATTAAAATCTTAAAACCTTTCTTCAAATACTTGCCATAATAAGGTTAATTAATTGAATGTAGTGAAATGTATTCATGGGCTGCATAAAATTGCTTTTGGAATGCCAGCTGGAGACCACTGCATTTAAATCAAATCAAAAGTTATGTGTTAGTAGTTTCTTAAATCGAAAATATTTTTGTATGGATTTATGTATTTTTACCATATTAAGAATCCTTGTTGAAATAAAAGGGAATAAAGGGGAAAGCAATTTTTTTCCCTTGCATCAAAATGAATATATATCCCCCCATAAAAAGTTATGTGATAAGGTTCCCAGTTATTTAATATGTTTAGAGTTTTACTGTATATCTAAATCAAATGCTTGAAAGTTTTTCCCATATGTGTAAACAATGAAATTCTATGTCCAAAAAAAAAAGTTTTTTGCAAGGAAAATTGTATATTTTTAGTACTATACTATTTAATGATTGTATGGTAATTGTATATTTATATTATTTAATGATTGTCATGGTAATTGTATATTTTTAGTAATATATCATTTAATGATTGTCTTGGCATAGTTTATTTTACTTGTGAACAGTTAGCTGGTAGAGTTTGAAAGTACAATAGAACCATGTTAATCTACTCTAAATGAGAATCATAGTCTGGACTAAATGAAATGGCTTTAAAAATATGACAGAAAGCTAAGAAAAGATCAGAAAGTTTTTTAATGCATTGCAGAATTTTACAATTCAGAACACTTTATTGTAATACAATCTGTTTTTATCATAACCTTATACAAACAATAAGTTGTATCATTAGTAATAAAAATATGCAACCCTCAGAGAATTTCAGTTGTTCAAGACAAGTTTACTTAGAAGATGATTGTTATAGTCCATCACTTCGTGAACTAATTGATGTGAGAAAATTCATTTGGATTACATTAGAGTCTAAATCTGTTATTATTAAATTGCAGAAATGCTTTACATCTTTCCTGGAACTCATCACTGTATTAACAATTTCTGTCGTATATCAAATTTATGCCCACCAGCAGCCAAGTGGTAAGATTGTTGAACTTTGGTTGTTCGACCTGGTTCAAATCCTAATTTCATGGTTTTTCCTTTGTGTAATGTGGATGCGTGCCAGTTTCCATAAAAAGCTCTTTATAGGTACAGGTAGAAGTGAGCAGGACACTAGAAGTTAATCAGTTGTTACACAGGTGTAAGCTTGCTGCACAAATTGAGCAATTCCAGTTTTGTGGAAAAGCACCCGGGGGGTTAACTCTTGAGGGGACTTTTGAACTCGTCATGCATTTCGAGTGCCTCCTTGATGCACAGACAATAGATGCTTACAGACATCCTTGTCTTCTCCAGTATTTATACTTGGGCCCATCAGTATGGCAGTCAGTTTTACTAGCCATTATACCAGCTGAGTGGCAAGCTTTACAACAGGAATACCCCCCCCCCTTATGTGCTTTGCTGTAATTCAAGTAGTCTAAATGTTGCATGTATAAAATTTGGCAGCCAAAACCTTTTAGTTGTTTCCCTTGGAATTGGCTAAATTTTAAGCATTAATACTGTTTATAATAAACTGCATGTTAGTGTTTAAGCTTTACTATCAATATTTAGTTTTGCAGTAATTAATATATTTTAGGGTTGTCTGTTTAATTCCAGATTAATGAAGTTTTGCTGGATTATACTCAGAGTATTTATATTGGACTTCTCCTAATTCTGGGTGTTATTAGCATTTAAGTTAATAAATTATGGGGCCAAAATTGTACAAATAAAAAGGAATCCTTACTGTATTTCATGGGGGGAGGAAAGACAATTATTACATTTTCAGAAATACTCCTTGAAAAAGTCAAGGGTGGTAAATCTAACAGTCATGATGATCAGGGAATCTTTCCTACATGTTTATTCCATTGTGTAGGAAAGACCACCAGGTAGTGCATGAACCCCTGAAATGTGCCTTCGGTCTTTGAAAAAGTTCTGAATAGCGCATTTAGTCTCCAGAATTCTGAGTTTTATTAACCTCCATTTTCTTTCTCCCTGATAGTTGAAACTACGAACGCCGAATGCGAGAGCCTTATAGTTTCATGAAACATATCAATTAATTATCGTAGTGTATTATAAAAGACATATGCAAGTAGATATGACTGTAGTTGATACTGTAATGACTGCAAGAAAGTTTATGCGAGTGTTTTCAAATTTATATTTTTCTACTGGTGTATGAATTCCTTGTATGTGTGTGTATATGTATATATATATGTAAATGATTATCATATACAATTTCCATGATCTTGTAATTCATGGTTACATAATTATTAACTCTCTTTATGCAATATAGTGCCTTTGATTTGTTCTGTAGTACAAAGTACTACTGTACTTAATTGAAGATAAGATATTTCTTAGGTTCCATTAGGATCTTTATTGTTCATTATCTGCTGTACATAACTATTATTAAGAATGATAAAACCTAAAGAAATGCCAAATAAGTTTCTGTAAGAATCTTTTTTTTTTTAATGTAATGCATGTTAGTTTCATATTCAAAGAAAGCATAATTTTATGCATATTATAGCAGTATTGTTAATGTAGGTGAAATTTTATGATGTAACTAGTTAATTATTTGAGAGAAATTGGAAATGTATTGTTATGGTTTGAAAACCTCTCAATATATTATTTATCTGTGATGTTCTTCAACCCTCTGCCAATATCACAAACAAAACTTTTATCCTTTTCCAATTTAAGTTTTACATTAGCTTATCGGTTTAATCTGTGATGGCAAAACTATAATGCAAGAATGCACATTAATTTTTTTAGTTTGCCGCATTAAAATAGTAAAGTTTTGCTAATGTCTTATTAAAAGCTACGAATAATAAGAAAACAAAAATTTCCACATGTTTAACAGTCTTATATGAAAATATACATACTATATAAAATTTATATTAACTATACAAAATTTTCCTTGCATTATGTTGTACAGTTTATCAACTTTTTATTAAGTCACTGAATGTGTACTGTGAAACACACTCAAATGATTGCTTATTTTCCTACATATTATATATGGGACATTTACAAAGGGCATAATGCTTTGAATAATTTTAAAATTCAGGTTTTTGGTTGTTTAAAATATTTTACTTTTTTTCTCAAAAAAAAATTTCTAAATGATGCAGATAAATGCCAAATTTTAAGCTTCCTTGTAAGGTGTTTCACAAATACACTATGTTTAAATGAAAATTTCATTACATATTACATTAAAATCTGTTTATTAAAGATTTTTATACATTCCTTGTATTATTTAGGCTGCTCTTCTTTTGCATAGTGTAGTAAATTACTCGTATTAAACAGGATAACTAGTTTTGTTTTGGAAACATTTATATTTAGTTACACTTTTGTGTTATTTAGATAATATCGTTGAGTTTATCAGTTATTAAATGATCTGATTTATGTTTTATCCATTTGTTATAAAGAATATTATTATATGTATATTTGTTACACAATAAATATTTTTACTTTGCATAGAAAATTTTGTTTTCCTTTATTTAAAAGAAAATAAACTTATGTATCTTGTTATGTGCACTCATCATGTCTATAAAAAAGTTGTTTACAATCTTTATTTTTGCAAGTGCTGGTCTTTCACCTACATTTTTTAGTTACAAAAATATTTTAAATGACACAAGTATTCATGTTTCAGCATTTAAAGCAGCATGTTCTTTAAATTTAAAAATGTCTCTGTAAAATTTACAAAATTCATTTTTTTTTTAATATAATTGGACAGTACCCTAGTTTCTATAGTTATACTAGTACTATCTATAGTATGTTTAGAAAAACTGTATACTTTACTAAAAATAACATACCAATAGTGCGATTCCCATACAAAACAAATTGACCGAGGTATAAGATCGTGTTCAGTGAACTTGCATAAATTGAAAAGTGAACTCTCTGCATTTGTACGTAACTAAAAATAAAATATCAGTTTTGAAAAATGTTTCTAATGTTAAAAGATTAAGTGATAAGCATTTCTGTGTAAATTCTTATGAAATGTATTATTGATATAGTTTTTTTAAGAAACATCGTAAACAGAATCTTACAGAATATGGGTTCTAGAAAACACTGGCAAGCTTCTGTATTGGCATACAGCCACTCATAGCATTATTTGCTAAATTAAAAATGAGTTTACTAAAATTTTTTGTATGATTATTAGATTGATTCTAAAGCAATAAAACTTTATGAAAATAAGAATTAAGGTAATTTTAATATTTGAAAATTATAAATGAAAAGAAGATTATAAATTAAAGGTTAAAATTACACACTGGCAAATTTAAAAAAATATCTTTGAATGCCAAGGGAAAAAAATCAACCTCAGATAATTCTAATTTACTTATTAACTAATCCCTCAAGGTAAGTGGAAAATTATGTCTAAAATTCCAAATTTTTAAAATTAGATTTTAATTAAATTTTGTCATTGCAAAGTCAAACTTTAGTGTGTTTTATTTCTTTATGATGCATGTAAAATTTTCTACTAAACATAAAATATCTCTGGTAATAGGTATCGGCAGGCTGTATAAAAAGTGTCAACTAAATAGGCAACGACAACTAAGCTGAGATGTTTTTCTCCGGCTTTTTAAATCAGCCACGCGAGACAATTCTAGCAATTTCTGGAAAGCAAAAAGAGTAGAATTACTGTTACGGCTAGTCAATTACATTTATTAAAATTTAAAAAAATAAATTGCGGTGATAAACTTTTATTCAGTGTTAAATGCATGTGCCCTTGTATTTTTACTTTTCCGAGGCAATGGTTTCTCTTAAAATACTATATCACGCGCTGCATTGCACGGGGAAATAAAACAATTTTAATTATAATTTTATTAAAAATATTTAACTAAATGCAAAATTCATAACACTATATTTCTAATTATCCATTGTGTAAAAATTCGTTTTTACTTCCTTGTGCGAAATAAAGGAAGTATTGTAATCACAAAAAAGTTTGGGTATCAATATTTTGCGTGACATCTCTATTTACGGACAGAATAAAGGACACTTTTTCCCAGAACGAATTGTAAAATGGATTCAGAAGAGACTTTTTGTGACGTCTGTATGTCTTTAGTTAATTTGCATGCAATAGTTTAGAATTATCAACAATTTAAAAGCTTAAGTGGTGTTAAGGCCGCTATTTGCGTTCATTTCAACTCTTAGTAGAATAGTGAATTAAGTCAGTTGGTGCACCAACTTCAGTGTCTTTTTGGCCAATGGGATCAAAAATTAATTTTCAGTTTTGGCGCACCGAAAATCTGTTTTTTTAGTCAGTGGCCGAATTGCTTGTTTTTCCGTAGAAACTCTAAGTTTAAATTGGAAATGTTTTTTTTTTTTTTAAGTATATCTGTGTTTGGTGTTTTGCACAATTTTTAATGAAGGTGTTTTGGGTTATTTTTGCTGTGCTGCGAAGTGAGAACTGAATTTATTGAATGAGAAATATATCTGTAATGAAATTCGAGGACGTAAGTTTTAAGTGAAATGCAGCAAAAGATCTGTATAATTTAATAGGCTATACCAGGAAGTCATATCAGATTTTTTTAAAAATTAATTTTCAGCTAATTTAGATTTTATTTTTAAACCAATTTGTTCATATCCATTGTTAAGTGCTTCTTCGCGTTTGGATTGTTAGCGCTTTTGTTCTAATTTATTTGCATTAGCAGGTTTATTTTCCTAATTCATTATTTTTTGCTTTGTTTTGACTATTAATGTTAAGTTTTCAGTGAATTTTCCTTTTGCTTGAGTGACTTTACCAGATTCTGATTACTAATAAAATCATCGTTCTTTTATCATTAAAATTTCTTTGTGGTGTTATTTAGAAAACAGATTTTACTTTGATTTTTAAGTCTCCTCGATTGTTTAGTCCAGAAGAATATTATTAACAAGAGAATAAAACTAATTTCTTTCTCTGTTTGAGTACCCAATACATTACGTTCAAGTTACAAAAAGCTTCGTTATCACCATACAAGTGAGAGAAAAACTAACTTAATATTTGTAAAGTAATAAAATCGTTAATTAAGGTATTAAGATACATCACTTTTTTACACTTTTTTTGCAATATTTTACCTTTGCTTTACGGAATTCTATCTATCAATACATTCTTTGCTCAGTGAATCCAAAGAAAAATTTTAAGTTTCTTTTTACATAAAAGGCTGACAATTGGAGTACGCATTGATTTTTTACAATAATTTAGTATTCATTTTTTTAAATTACACATATTATAGATATATATATCCTTCCGTCCTAACCAGGTTGAATGAAGAAAGGAAATGGAAAAGAGAAAAATCGCTGACGTATATGCTAAATAAACAAACAAAAATTGTCCTTTGTAAATTTTTTTACAAAATTTTAAGGAAAATCCAACGTTCTTGCGGTATTTTCATTCGAAATCTGAAATCTATTAAGCACGAAACACCGGCCACTGGCGCCGAAAATTGTTTGCACCTGCTCTCTGATCTCAGGATTGCCAGATGGCAATTTCTATTTCGGGTAAATAACTTTTCTTTGAAGTTTATTTACTATAAAATTATTTTAACAGACACATTAATTTGAACATAATAGACGTTTTTATGATCTATTAAAAAATGTTAAAGTCGGAAAAATTAGCACAAGAAAATGACAGGGTAGCAAATATTTCGCAAAATCGTATGCACACAAATTTTAGTCGTAGAGATTTGTCAAAAGTAGCAAATTCGCGAAAAATCGCACGATCTGGCAACAGTGAAAGGAACGCGAGTTTTGACTGTTAAAGTTCTTTGCAAGAATGGCGAATGTTATGCACAGATTGTCAAGAAAACTCGTGTGATCTTTACACGTGAATGCGCACCAAATGAAACAACAATTTGTAGATTGATAAAGAAATCTGAGGATACAAGTTTGACAGCAGATATTAAATCACCATGTTCTCGTCAGCTGGTCCGTTGGAAGCATCGTTGTTTTGCGTTACAGTGTTATAAAAAAATTCTGAACTTAAAAGAAAAACAACAAAAAATTGTCATTAGCCAGCTCGATAGGCAAATTCGTGAAAGAGGGATTACGAATTTCACCGAGGGAGTGCAGAGCAAGTCGTAGAGGATATTTGCCATACATTATTTTCCATTCTTAAATCGGATCATTTATTTGTATGGTAAGTATGTTAAAATGTGTTTTGCATTTTTTGAAAGTAAAGTATATTTCATTGAACATATTAAATCTGGCGCTTATGTTGGCACATCCTGTCTTTATACAGTAAACAGAATATGATTCTCTGTCGTTATATTAGCCATTACAAATTTACATTTGGTATGTAAATTTTGAGCAACGATTGAAAATTACAATGATTTTCTACATTACCTCCTTAAAACTAAGTACGGGCTTTCGTGAGATTTCAAACTGCAGTAGTGGTGGCTGGTGTTGTGACTTATTTTACTTGATTGGCAATACCATCAGAACAAGTTGACGAATTTTATCATGGCTAGAAGTCCTAGATTGCATCTGTCGTTTGCACGTATGGTGCCTTTGGCATCTTTTAAGCGACAGTGTGATAATCTGCAGCAGTTAAATGCAGATTTACAATAAATGATCCACAAAGTCACTTATCCACATGCAGCAAGCTTGTGTACGAGTACTTTGACAATGAGAGTATTGTTCGTAATCGGTATAAAACGTATCCTCACCGTGTTCTAAAATCTTTGGAATGGTTTTAGAACAGCAGTCTCCGCCCCTCAGTCCCCTTCCACCACTCTCTAAGAGCTACAAACTACTTTTTTACAAGGCTGGTAGTTATTGGCCTCTGCTGCGCCGGATCACCTCATTAAAGACCCAAATGTCAATGCAAATTCTGCGAAGTAGCATACCATATTAAAACTTATTTCTTTCGCCTACATTACAATTTTTCCCTGAATGTACTAAAAAAAAAACTACTTATATTGTTAAAAGTGGGTATAAATATAAGATTATTTTTTAAAAAATTTTTTTGTTACTCTTATGATTAAATAATTCAATAGACAACCGTAGAAAATTTTAAGTTAATCAGCACAAAACGCGATATCTTGAATTTGATGTTGTTTCTTTAATGCATTTCTCCTTATACTATATCACGTACCTTGGGGGTGTGAGTGGAGAACACGTCCAGCTGGCAGTTGGAAGATCGGGAGTGAGTCCCGATGAAGGCATTGCACATTTATCACGTTTCATGTTCCGAAACAGACCTAATGACTCTCTAAAAGTGGCGCCAGAACTGAAAAAGATTAAAGATAGATTATGACGATAATTTATCACCTCCAATATTCGGCGATTGGTTTCCTTCTTCCTCAGTTGCCCATTAAGTAGGGTGTATTAAAACCTTTTTTTCCCGCCTCACCGCGTGCCTTCATGGTATAATTGGAAAGCACGTCTGCCTGGTTTCGGTATTGGTTATTTGGATACGGCAAAACACACGAGGGCTATCTGCCTAAGAGGAGAGACTTGCTAAGAAAAACTTATTCGTATACATGTTACACGTGGGGAAAATCATAGAAACCCGAAGCAGCTAACCCGTTCGTCGGGATTCGAGCTCTAGATCTACTTAACTACCAGTGTTTAGCGACTTTACCGCTCGGCCGCTGGTGGGCAATGTCCGGCTAGCACTCGGAAGGTTCAGACTGGCAAAGGCATTGCGTATTTTTCCTATTTCCTGCTCTAAAGCAAGCCTAATGACTCTACATGTTTAGTTTTAGAAAGTTTTATAATGTAGTTTCGGACTCACTTTTAGAGTTCACCAATGATCGAGCAGTAAAGTCGCCGAATGCTGGAACACTTCATTCCGAGGTTCGAATCCTGCGACCGGGTTAGCTGTAAGGGCGTTTCCGTGTTTTTCCCCATGTATACGAGCAAATTTCCCTTAGAAAGTCCTCCACGAAAGCATCCCTCCCCTCAGGCAGATAACCCTCGAGGCTTTGCCGTAATCACATAAACCAAATCGACTCCCTTTTACTCTATCATTTTTCTTTCCTCTTCACCCCTTTTCCCCTTTAGTTATAAAAGTTTCAGTTTTGGAATGGGGAGAGGAAGACGCAAGAGAAACAAAGCAAAGAAAGTTGGAGACAATATAATGCTGTGCTAAGAGTAAGATTTTAAGTTAGACTTTTTCTAGAATTTTTATTCTTGTATTATTTGTACGTTTATTTTAGTATCCTTTGATTTAACGAGTAATCTCGATTTAACGAATTTCAGCGCTATTCACGGCGATTCGTTAAATTCTGATTCAACTGTATTTCAAACTCTGAATAGACCAAAAATTCTTAGTCTACATTTATAACTTCCAACTATACTTCAAAATACGAAATCATATCTCCACTTGAAAAATAAATTGATGAACAAAAAAGCATTTTGAAATAACTGATGTAAAACGGCAAAGCAGGATTCTCTTTCTTTTAAGGGGACAGTGAACGTTTAAAATCTATTTTTACTTCCTTGTACGAAGTAAAAAGGAAGTATTGTAATCGCAAAAAACTTCGGGTGTCACATTTCAACGGAAATATCTATTTTGACAGCTATCCAATACAATTTAACGATATTTTTGAGTGACATTTGTACGTAAGAACAGACTAAAAGACTCTGTTTCCCCCAAAAAATTATAAAACTGATTTAAAATGGATTCTGAAGAGAATTTTTCGTGGCGTTTGTGCGCACGTTGTATGTATGTATCTTGCATAACTTAAAAACGAGTAGACTCAGAACGTTGAAATTTTGTATATGTAACTGCTATAACGTGTAGATGTGCACCTCCTATTTTGGTTGCAATCGGCCGCACCAAAAGGCCGATTATATTATTTATGTATATATATATCCACTCTGGTACTCAACTCAATGAGCTCAGTTTTTTTATACTTATATCTAGGTAAATTGTGCATTTTTTGCTTTAAAAATGATTGAATTATGTTATTTTTATCTTCCGGTTAAGGATTCTATGCTTTTAGCAAATCTGCATGCAAGATTTGTAGAATAATCAATAATTTAAATGTTCTTTAAGTGCGGCTAAGCCTAATCATTTTTCTCATGGCGGGCATATTTGTTTACATTTGAAACTTAGGAGAGTATTGGATTTGTTGCTAATCTAGCGAAATTAAGATTCGCGATAACAAAGATAACACCTTCTTTTATTATTGCGAATTAAATCATGCTTAATGCATTCTAAAATTTATTCGAGGAAATAAGTGTTTAAGATTTAATTCGTAATTTTTAATATAGATATTTTGATTTTTTATGTATTTCTGCCTTGTCGCGAAGTGAGAACTGAATTAACTGAATTAATTGAATGAGAAATACTGAATCGTCTGTGAAAAACTGTTTTTGTTTTGTTTTCTGTTTGTTGTTGTTATTTGTTTGTTTAATTTCTTTTACACGTCGTTTTAGATTTATTATAGTATTTGAATAGAACATGAGGCAAAAATTAGGTAATTCTCTAGATGATATGCATAATTTCTGTGCGTTTTGATGACTTATAAAATGAATGGGATGTAACGCTGCTAAGTGAAGCTAACATCAGAATGTCACTGTGGAAGTCATGTGGTGTACACATCAGATTTTTTAAAATTATTCTGATGGAGATATGAAACTTTGCATGCATGTGTGTTTTACCATAGTTATATCAAATATCATTGAAAAAAATTTCTAGCTCATTGCGATTTAATTTGTTTTTTGAAATTTCTTTTTCATTTAAAAAATTTTTTCAAAATGCTCCATACGACGTATTTTTTCTTCTGTTTCTTGTCATTGAAAAAAATTTCTAGTTCATTGCGATTTAATTTGTTTTTTGAAATTTCTTTTTCATTTAAAAAATTTTTTCAAAATGCTCCATACGACGTATTTTTTCTTCTGTTTCTTGTTATTTTTGCTTTATTTTTATTGAAAATGCATTACAGACACAATTTGGTATCAATTAGTGAATTGCATAAAACGTTAATTTTTTATTAATATTTCTTTTCTCTTTACGTATTAATATTTCTTTTACCTTTATCATCTTTATTATATACCATACATGGCCAAACTGCGGATTTTCGACACCTTAACTGCGGTTCGCGAGGTACTTGCGATCCATCTGAAATGCGATTGGTTTTGAATAAAGACAATTTAATTTTTTAATACAAATGCAATTTAAAATAAAAATCATGCAGTATCTGGTTTCCTTATTAATCTCTAATTTAATTTCTGATATTATGTATGTAAAAATTTGCTAGATTTCAAACTGTCCACTGCTTACTCACCGTCAGTGCAATAAATAAGTAAAATTACAAATAATTCCATTTCTAGTAATTATTATTCCGGTTATATTACTTTTTGAACAGGTAATGGTTATCGGAATACACTAATACGAAGTTAATATAAAACGCAATGTTAATATTTTCATCTAATTATTCTTTTTAATATTTTTTCTTTCAAGTTCATTTTACTTCAGGCAGTATTTGCGTACATTCCTCTGCGATCCCATTTTTCACGACAATTGTGATTCACCTGGAAGATTTGCTATTCGTTGTAGGACTCTACTTTAATTTAGTTATTGAATGGCGTGAGTAACTGCTGAAGAAACCTGTTTCACCTTCCGATACATATAGAGATCTTTTAACCTGTGGAAGAATTTTACGAGGATTTTATTTTTGGTGGAGTCAACCTTCAGCTTCTTACTTGGTTAAGGGACTCGTCTCAATTTTCTGATGAACTCCTTCAAAATTAATATCCTATCCCTAAGCAATTCAGGCATTTTTATGCAATTGCTTCACAGATTTCGCATCCATTCGCAATGATATGCTTAATGAACACTTTTCCCACATGAAATTCTATCTTTCAGAATAATTCCTTGCTAATCCTAGGCAGAGGTCATAATTTGCTTCACTAATGGTTGTGCATTCTGAAATATTTGGAGTTGTGAGAAGAATCACTGGTTTTACAACGATTTAAGTTTTAGTCAAAGGGTTTAACTCCTATTTTATCAAATATTGTACCAAATAGAGATCTTTCACCATAATCATCAAATCTTCCTATCAATAACGTTGCATCAAGCAATGAGAGATCAACAGAAAACAAACGCCTCTCTTCTCCCAAATTTCTGTCAAAATCGGTATATTGATTACCGGTAAGATCTCTTTAGAGTGTGACATTTTCTCGTATTTTTCGATTTCTTGTTTGATGACCTTCTTTCTTTCTATCTCGCTAAAGGCCGGTTTACACTTCTCCGAGTGACTTTCGGCGAGCCTCTAGTTCGAGCGTCTCCTACCGAGTGAACGGACCTGTCATCGGATAGATTGTTTACACCAGGGCCAAACAAACAAGGTTTAACTTTAGGCGGGCCGCAAAAAAAAAAAAA
>KK116620.1:721705-740209 GCA_000611955.2 Stegodyphus mimosarum
GGTGTGTAAAAGTGAAGAATAAGGGTTAACAAATAGAACATTTAAAACACAAAATTTTTAGTTGAATTACTTCCGTAAATATAGTGAAAATCGTCTAAAGAATGTGCAGACCTCTCTCTGTATTACCATGATATTTCTCAGATTTTTTTTCCTCTCAAACATGTTGGATGAATAAGAAAATGATCCCTGCAATTTAAATTTTGTAGATGAATCAAATTAAAAAAATTCGTATTGAATTAAGGAGCTAATTACACATATAATGAAAGTAATGTGTTAATTACACATATAATGAATCTTGAGTGGTGGAAAAGAATGCGCCAGTTCCAAAATTTCATATGAATTGTGCAATGTGGTTGAGATTACAACCGCACTATACAGTACGATTCAGTAGGATTAGAGAGCAAATTCTCCCCTCGTTTGAATTTATAGTTTTAGAATTCCAAACTAGGTTACAACTAACTAAATTTATACCGCCGTCCGTTCAATTAAGAACACTCGGGGATAAACGTCACCCGTTACCGATGACCATGCACACCTGCTGGGCCCGAGGTCCCACATCCTTGAGACACCAACAATTTTATCAGGCTCCCTCTGCTAAACGCTCAACGTTTAGCCAACCCATCGCTAAACACGGACCAGTCAAGACCACCGTCTCGGCCAGACCGAGACCACGGTGGGCTGGGCGATGACAACTTGGAGCGATGACTGGCCGTTGATTAAAGCTACCTGCCAGCACTACATGGGATGCCCCTCTCCTTAGGCTTTACATGGTATACCAAGGACAGCAGTGACCAGGCTCTCAATGGTCCAGTTTGCTATTTGGCTACCAATACCCTGGTGGAGGGGACTTACACCACCCGGCCCATGAAGAGCAAGTATAGACTTACCCCATGGACCATCGGGAACTGCCAAGTTCATAAATTTTATACCCCCGTGGCCGAGACTGTCTAGGTACAGATCCTAGCCAGTAGCTTCGCATAGTATTCTGCGTCGACCCCCGGGGGGGAGAATAGGTTACAAGACGTAATAGTAAAAATATCTGATGTGTACACCACATGACTTCCTTGTAAGGACTGTTAAATTAAACATATTTTTTGCAGCATTTCACTTAAACCTATTTCCTGGAATTTCATTAGAGATATATTCCTCATTCCATGACCTCAGTTCTCACTTCGCGGAATGGCAATATACATAAAAACTCAAAACATCGTCATTAAATTTGTCAAACACAGGAAAACACAAAGTACAGTTAAAAAGAGTTAAAAAAACACACACACAATTCAGGCAACGGCCAAGAAGACAAAATTTTCGATACACAAAACTGAAAGCTAACTTTCGGCCCCGCTCGGTCAAAAGACACTGAAATTGATGCACCAACTGACTTAATCCACTACTTTATTATGAGTTTCAAATGTAAACAAACGGCGGCCTCGTTAGGCTTAGCGCCAGTTTTAAATTGTTGATAATTGTACGACTATAGCACGCAGGTTAACTAATGGCATAAAAACATTAACCAGAACATAATAACAAAATAATTCAATATCTTTCAAAGCAAAATTGCATAATTTATCAACATATAAGAATAAAAAAATTGAGCTCACCGAGCCGGGTACTAGAGTGGAAACATATATATATATATATATATATAGTTAAAGGAAGTAGTAGATGAACAAGTGACCTATAGGTCAAATATTTTGCGCATTGAGCTGCAAAATTAGAATCAAAGCCAAATAAAGGAAGTAAATTCTACTAGCAATCGCCCAAAAGTAAATGAGACTTGTTCCTAGCAAAAAGAGAAAAATTCTAAAGGCAATCGCCTAAAAGTAACTTTGATACTCATAACAAAGGTAAAACATTTTAACAAATTAATTACTCAATAGAAAAATGCATAAAAAAATGTTGGTATTTAAGAAAACCAACTTTAAAAATTGCTACATGTAACAAGCATTAAAGCATAAACACAATTAAAATTAAAAAACCAGCAAAAATACAAAAATGGCAGTAAATGGAAATTCAGCCTACGTCGAGCTTTAGTGGACTCGTCAGGGGAAAAGCACTATTGCTAGTTCATAGGTAAACTCGTTTCGTCAAGCGACAATAATTGAAACAAAAACTAAAAAAATTTAAACAGATAATCAAAGATAAAAGTCTGCATAATACCGCAGGTCTCAATTCTTATCGCTTCTTTTCCCTTTCTATATATTTCTCCCTCTATATCTTTTCTTTTTCCTTTTTATACATATATATATATATATATATACACGTTTAGTGCACCCAATCGTAACGAAAAATAGAGGTACACAATTAAATGATACATCAGTCCCATATATAAAATTTATACAAGATACATACGTAGTCTAAAGACATCTGGGTCTAAAGACATCACGAAAAATCCATTCTGAATCCATCTGAAAATCCGTTTTGGGAAAAGTCTTTTATTGTACCCGTACATACAGATGTCAACGATAAAGATGGCTCAAATCGATTCGAGAGCGACACAAATGGATATTTTCGTTGAAATATAATAAACGAAATTTATCGCGATTAGAATATTCTCTTTACTTCGTACAAAGAAGTATAAATGATAATGTATAAGGTGTATTTCTCCCGCCTTCTTGTTAACAGAGCATAATTTGAGGTAAAAATTTCTGTAATTACAATGAAAATTGTCTAAAAAATGTGCGAACAGTCTCTGTATAGTAGGAAAGGAACTAGAAAATTAAAGTTATAAATCTTAGAAAAAGAGTGTAGATTCATAAAGTTCCCCCTCCTCCCCTTCTCAAAGTATCGTTGCCAGAATTGTTCGATTGTTGCATCAACAACTGACTGATGAAACCTATATACTGTTAGCTAACGCAAACTGAATTTCTATGCAAGAGGGGGGGGGGCAAGTTAACAGGAAACAATATTTTAATATTTATTAAAGATTTCTCCAAAACAAACCTCAGTGTATCAATTCATAAAAGTATTTGCACACTTTCATTATTGCGAATCTTTTACAAATATCATTGGAAATGACGAAAGGAAGGCATTTTTGTAGAAATGTATTGAGCCTCTATTCATCATTGCCATTTATTGAAGTAAAAAAAATCTGCATTTTTGATAACAATTAGTGAAACTTTTGTTATTTGTTAAAATGAAAATCGTCAAACATCTGTTTCTGCTGACCCATCTTCGTCAAAATTTCTGGGTCCTTCACGTATCACGGGTTCAGAAGACGACTACTCTCAATTAAACTTCATGAAATTTATCAAATGACGTAAATGATGAAGCGACGGTAGCCAAGTAGCTGATGGCACGCAATTCTTCAATTACATCCTTTACTGCAAAATAATTTTACGCAACATTCCTTATTTACAACATAATATTTTTCATTTTTTAACGTTATCTCTTTTCGAGAGCTGACGGACCATAAAAGTGGGATGAAGGACAAGCAATTATCGTTTCTTTCATCTCGGAACAGAGCTTTGTCTGGTCCTTTGTGCCACTCGAATCCGGACTGATCAGCATGTTCCTGGTGCCTGTGTTTCGCTATCGTTGGAAAACCGTCGCTGGACTGGGAATTCCTTTTTTGCTTGCCCCCGTTCCTTTGCTCATTGGAACGCAGGTAAGAGTCGAGAGAGACTTTGCTTTTGTAATTGTCGACATCGATTTCTCGTTGTCAAAGCAGATGTTTGTTGATTTGGATCAAAAATCATAGTCTGCGCGGCTTCTGACGTGCCGGCTTACCTTATCTTTACAGTTTCAATTTCGAAATGATTTGATCTTCGTTCAGGTTTTGTCCCGATTTGGATTGCATGTAGGTTGATTCTTATCGTATTTATTGAACGCGAGTGACAATTGCGGGCAAACAATGTTGAAAATCTTTGCGCGCAGTCAGAGAGCAAAGATTCAAAATAGTCATTGTTTGCAAATCTGCGAATCAATGTGTAGAAATTTCGTGTTAAAAAAATCATAAACAAACATACTTGTTTTTGGAAATATATTCAGGGCAGGCGAAACTTTCTCAATAACTGAACTATATTGTGTTATGCATATCAAACATAATGCTTCGTAATTTTCTGAAAAACTTGTGCCACTGATATATTATAGGAGATCTAATTTATTATGCAGTGTCATATTAATTATTTTTTACTTTGAATAAAGTAAAAATCTCGATTTTTAAGCGCATTTATTAACAACCATTTCTTTTTCATCGCCCCCATGTAATTTTCACTTAAGGTAAAATTAAAGGAATTTCCGCTTCTGTAAATTGTAATTTCGGACTAAAGTAATAGATAAAGAATTAACTTTACTCTATGTATTATTTCTGAATCCTAACTCTTAAAAAAAAATAAAAAATGTAATAAAAGACAAAAAAAAAAAAAAATAATTCTGAAAGGTTTCAGATTTTAAATTACGCCCAAAGGGTTTTTTTTAACGTTTTGTGTGATACCTTTATTTATTAAATATCATGTTCTTCTCACTTAAACCATAAAATTCAGTTCAACAGCAATATCGCAAAATAATTTTAAAATGAGCATATCTTTAGAATTTCCGATACACAGCTCAGCGCGCTTTAAATAAACAGTTTTTTTCCCCTGTAGAGTGTTGCCACAGCTCGCTTTTAAATCGTTTGAGATTGTTCAGCAAAAATTCCTTAAAGTTTTAGAAAATGTGAAATAGATAATAAAACAAATTCCAAATTTGGGCTTCCAGATGCGCCTATTCGGGTGACAACGTACATTATTCAAAATTGGATGGCTCTAGGTACCGTTGTTTTATCCCATTTGGAGAAATATACATACATTTATGCAGATTCTTCATTATTTAATTTCTTTAACTGTAATGCAAGGCGATAACTTTTGGTGGCAACAATTTGAAAAGTGATACAACTGTTTATAGTGATTCAACGCAAAATCGCAAAATGAAAACAGTACTCCTTCAGGGACAAAGCCCCTTTGGACTAGAAATTTAATTATTTCGTGTTCCATGCATTATATTCTTTCTTTACAGCTTATAGCCTCGATTCATCCATCAGTTAACAACACCTCGCAAATTATATCGAAAATCATAATATCCTTTCACTGTTTTGAAAAATGAATATTCCAAGATTGTCTACGAAGGCGTAAAAACGCAAGTAATGACGAATATTATATAAAACAGGATATTGATATTACATAAAAGGTGGTTATAAGTGATTTATAGTGATTCAAAACAATGCATTTTAAAAATAACACGCATAAAATAAGGAATAATGCAGGAAAATGAACGTTAAATATCGAAGTTTACATCTCAGTTTTAAAATTCGTACAATAACCTGCAGCAGAAAATACCACATCGCTGGATTAAGCAACGCAGTGAAAATAGTTTAACGCTGGTCGCAAGGTCTCTGCTAACTCTAGATCTCGCAATTTGTGATTTCTCTCTTTGTGGATACTTTAAAAAACTCTGTTTATACGTCCTCATTTCTGGAAACTTTGGTTGAGCTCAAGAGCTGCATTACCAATGCGTTTATGGGTATTAGTAGCGCAGGCGCAGACTGAACTTGAACGCTACATAAACATGTGCCGTGTAACTATAAAAAGGCTCACTGAAAATTTGTAATGATATTAATGAAAACTTAGATAATTTACTTTGATCACCTTTCATTATTCCCCATATAATATTTTCCAAAATACAATATTTAACAATCCGATGAATCATTTATAATCACTCTGTACGTTAATACCGTCAAGATTCGCTGATAAATTATATTCTGTAAAATAGTGTCAGTATTAAATATGGTAATAATATTTAAAAAAATTTTTAAATAAATTTTAATTTAATGAAATTCAAAGATTTCAGATTTTAAATTACGTCCAAAGTGGCGTTTTTTTAGCGTTTTGTGTGTTACCTTTATTTATTAAATATCATGTTCTTCGAGCTTAAACCATAAAATTCATTTCAACAGCAATATCGCAAAATAATTTTAAAATGAGTCTATCTTTAGAATTTCTGATACACAGTTCCGCGCGCTTCAGATAAAAAAGTTTTTTCCCCTGTAGAGTGCTGCCATTACTCGCTTTAAAATCGTTTGAGTTTGTTCATCAAAAATTCGTTAAAGTTTTACAAAATATCAAATAGATAATAAAACAAATTCCAAATTCGGGCTTTTAGATGCCTATATTCGGGTGGAAAAGTACGTTATTCAAAATTGGGTGGCTCTAGGTACCGTTGCGTTATCACATTTGGAGGAATATACATACATTTATCCAGATTCTTCATTATTGAATTTCTTCAAATATAATACAGGGTGGTAATATTTGGTGGCAAAAATTTGAAAACTGAAACGCCATTTATAGTGATTCAAAGCGAAATGTCCTTTCGAGACTAATATCCCCATTCGAAACTAACGTCCCTTTTGACCTAGTAATTTTTAACAATAATTTTTAATAATAATTTTAATCAATAATTTAATTTAACTAAAAGTAACTCCACGACGCAGTGTGGGCACATTTAACTGAGAAATATAAATCCGAAAAACAAAGAAATCCTACTAGTATAGCAAAGTAAAATATTGTTACGGATTTCGTATTTATTTAGCTATTTATTTAGAACTGTAATTAAAACTGTTTTATTTTCCCATGCAACGCAGACGATTTAGCAACGTCGGAAAAGTAAAAATAAAAGAGAGCGTGCATTTAATATTTAATAAATAAATATCTCGTAATTACTGTTGCCATCCACAAATATCAAGAAAAATCGAGGTTTTACCAGAATATTCTAGTGAATAATTAAAAAGCTTATAAAAGCCGAATTAAAACACCTCATCTCAGTTGTAGCTGTTTAAAGCGAATTGCTGTTTGTTTACTTAATGCTGTGATTGATTGTAGCGAATTGGCTGTGATATTGGATTAACTTTATCTGTTTTGAATTGAATTCTGTTTAGCGTTTGAGATATTGTACGAATATCTCTGAGGAAATATCTCTGTATTTTGTTTTATTTCGTGTGAAAAGAATAAATTTTATTAACTTTTGAACGATTTATGCATTCAATCCATTACGAACCAGTACGCAAGCAACAATATTAAATACTTTACGAATATGTCAAAGGACAAGATGTTTCACAGATATTTATTTCAGTTATTAAAAAAATGTGTTATTTTCTAGATTTTCTTTTTATTTTCCATTAATTTTCTAATTTTTAAATAATATAAGAACATGCAGTCAAATAACTAAATTCCCGCAACCATTTTCGGGATAGTTGGGAAGAAAAACTTCTTAATTCAGAAAACCGGCCAGTCGTTGAAATACTTATGGTCAAAGCGGTTTTAAAATGATAGAATATTAGATCGAATATCAAAGCCATAACTGCGGTTAACTGCTGCTTCGTATTTTAACTTTCATTTTCCTTTGCATGACAATGAATGCGAAAGCTTATTTCCTCATTGCAATGATTGCTTGAAATGTATGGCTTCCAGGATATCTTTCTGTTGTATTTGACGTAAACTCATTTTTCCGCCTTTGTTTTTCATTTCGATCAGCATTGTTTTATTTTCAGATATCGAGCTGCTTTTGTTAATATTCATTCACTCACTTTTATGAATTCAAAAAAGGTTTTTTTTAATCTAACCATTGATTATTAAAGAATTTCTGTATCAAAATTAAAAATGTCTGAATCTTTTTCTCTTACCGACTAAATTAAAGTACTGCACTTAGCAAGCAAATGCTTTCAGCTTCTCCATCAGTATTCATATTGTTACGAATTTTGTATTAATGAGATACATTCTGGTGACGTCAAAGGTCACATGATGTAAGAACTGCTAATGTAAACAAACAAGCTTGTGCTGTGGTAGATGTGTTGAAAATTCGGATATTCGGCAACAGTATATTTCAACAAGCCACCAGAATATGAGATGGTATTGACAGTTTAAGAATAATACTTGCCTATATAAAGGCAACAACTTTAGATGGCCAAGCATTTCTAAAGAAACAGTGTATAAAAAGTTACAATACATGTTGTACATGTACTCATTTCTATGTACATCATAAAACCAGAACACACATTGAACATTTATAGTTTTATCAGCAAAATTTGAAAGCTTTCGACTTGATTTCATATAGTATTAATTAACTTTATTTTTTAATTATTTCCAGTAGTTTTTTGAAATCTCATGAATCATTTGCAATAATAATTCTGTACACTGCATAAAAGGTAATGCATAAAATAATGTTCATGTATGTTGTTGTTCTACACTGAAAAGAAAAATATAATTGCTATTATAACTTTAAGTCACAATTTTATCAGCCTGACAAGCACAACAAGATGGTTTTCAAAATGATAGACTCAAATGTCTGGAATATTATAAATACAGTTCCCCTAAAATTATGTGACGGTAGTGATATTAATATTATACACAGATCAAAATTAATACATAATTTTGTACCCCTTGAAATTTAATTGTTCATAAGTGATTCTTAATCTACAGATAGCATAAACTTCAGATTAACATGTATTTTTTACATTAGAGTATAAATGTCAAAAAGAAAATTGTATGGATTTGCACAACTGAGTTCGCTCTAATTCTAGCTGTGAAATTAATAATTTTTTGGTCACAGATATTTCTTTATTTTATAGTAAAATGTGATAAAATATACTACATTTACGAGTATTGATTAAAACTTGATTATAACAGCCCCATTATTAAAACACAATGTGATAAAATTAATAAAAATTTAGTGGTGTAGCATGTTCTATGACACCGTAATTAATAAGAGAAAATTGGCTTGGTGTTAATGTTTTTGCAAATAAGCCGATCTTGCATGAATTCAACTATTTCAATAATTTAGAACAAGTATTCATGAACTATTAACAAATATTTACATTGTACAGTCTGGAAAACATTATTCAAGGTCTCGGAAATATTTTTCAACTGTTGATATACACTTAATATTCCTAATAAAGTAAAAGATGAATATTGGTAAGTATCGTGCATAAAAGAAAATTTATGAATCTTACCTCATTTTTTGCAGAAATTTCACAGACGTTTTATAATTAATTGTTTTTTTCATTTCTGCCTTAATACAGCTTGCTAGAAGTACCTTACTATCTGGCATTACGTTAAAACAAATGTTATTAACTTGAACAAGAGAACGTCTTTTTTTTAACATCAAGAAAAGAGAAATAACTTCCAAGAGCACTTTTTAATTTTTTACAATAGCTGTAAATTTCTAAATTAGAAAAACCAATTAATTTTAGTGGTACATCGGCTATAGCCTCCAACGTAGACTGCGGACATTGTTGTTCTTAAACCTCGTGACCTCTTTTCCCCTCTTCTTCTCTTGCGGAATGTATCTCATTAGACATTTTTAGCAGAATTATAGTTAAAATTGTTTTATTTCCCCGTACAATGCAACACGTGATAAATTTTAAGCTACGCCGAAAAAGTAAAAATATAAGAGCACGTGCATTTAACATTGAATAAATGAATATCTTTTTTATTTGTATTGAAATTGAATAAATGTAATTGACTACTGTCTTAGCTGTAACCGTAATTCTCATTTTGTTGCTTTCCAGAAATCTCCAGAAGCAAAGAAATTATAAGAAGTTCAGTTGCTTAGTTACTGTTATTGCGATTTGTTTTAGTCCCGCGCGAACTGAATTAGCTTTCTTTTTCTCTTCGGCCTGCGTTGCGTTTTTTAACGTTTTCAGTAGTTTAAACTATAGCCAGGGTTCGTACGGTCCTTAAAAGTCCTTAAGTTTGAGTGGAATTAGCATTTCGGAGGAATATTTTTGGCGATTCACTGACATATATGATTATCTTTTGAATTGGTGAATGGGTTATAATTTGTTCTTATTTCTAATATAAATAGTGGGATACTCGAGTTTTTAAGCAAGAAGTGAAACATAAGCATTTCGAAATTCCCTTTTTTTTTCTAATGAAGATCTCTTAAACAAATTTTTGCTTTTGGTGATGTAAATTTTTTTATTTAACGGTTCTAAATTTGGCGACATATAAACATTTTGGCAATTTTAAGATCAGTTTTTATAGAAAATGTTTAATTCCGAGATCTGAGAATTTTTCGACGATCTTTTAGTACATCATAACAGTAATAAATTCCATTAAAATAATGGTAATATATTGAAATTATATTTAAAAAAACACTATAATAAAATATTTTTATTTTTCGCTGTCATATTATAAAGTTCCATTTTAACTTATTATACAATATTTTGAATCTGAGAAATAAACAAGGTATAATGCTATAAAACACAATTTACGAAACAGTTCTTACTAAACGCGAAATTAGCTATGTAATTAATTAAAAATGTTTTCTTTTTAATTTTTTCATAGTAAGAGTTTATCCCATGTAATTGTCTGAGAATATTCAGAAATCTCAATATGCATCAATTTTCTCTATAAAATTTATTTTACACTTTTTCTTTTTTTCAAATATTTCTGGCTTTTGGCTATTACAGAATTGGTAGGGATAATTTTTCTTTAGGATTTCAGACACTGCTGCTTGAAAAGTTTAGAAGGTGTGACAAACTGTAACAGCAAATGAATCATTAAGAAAACAACCAGCTGGTTATTATTAGAGACAGAAAGTTTAGAAGGATTTGAAGACAAGATTTATAGACCCACGATTCTAGAAGATTCCAGTAATATGTGATAAAATTAAAAATGTCTCCATGGTATTAACATATAATAGATGTATTTTACAGAAAGTTTGTGATAAATTTCTTACTTTTTCGAGAACGCCTTGAAGAACAATGAAAACATAATATTTGAATCTTTTACTTCTGATACTAGAATCGTTTTCTTAACATGTTTATATTCCCTTTATTTTCTCTACTTTTCATTGGACACAAGCATGGAAAATACCAGGAATGCTTCTAATCTTATCACACGGACAGGCGTTATAGAAATGTATTTTTTTATTAATAAAGAAATTGAAAACTGACAATTTAAAAGATTCATATAATATGCCTTAATGCATCATACAGAACTGGCGTTAGGCATATTTCCCCCTGATGCAATCTCTGTGAATCTTAAATTCTGCTGTCTAGTGCCTTTCTAAATTCTGCTGCCTAGTGCCTTTCTAAATTCTGCTTCCAGTGCCTGCTCTAAATTCTAAAAGTTATGATATTTCTAGATTTTGTTGCTGAGTTTGTCCCTAAATTCTAAAATTTCTGCCACATCAGCTCTATAACCAGCCCTTACCATATATATTTCATAATTCTTCTCAATTTTGGTATTGCTAATGAAATAAAATTAGCAGCTTTTTCTATATGCATTTAGTTTTTTTAGAGTAACAGAAATCCTTAATTAAATCCAAAAATTCTAAAATAAAAAGGAAATGTGTTGAAGAAAGAGACTGAATAATACATAAAGAAAATTATTCTTCAAAGATATGTGCAATTATTATTATATAAATTACCCAGTTGTTTATGATTTCAGCCTTTAGTATAGTTTCCCATTTCTATTTCCTCATATGATAGAGTTACTGAGCCAGCTTAAATTAAAATGAAATTGTATAGTCTTTGACCACTAGTCCACATTTTTAGTTTGAATTTGACTGTTCTTGTTTAATTATATCACCACGAGCTGTAACTAATTTTGTTAGCATCAGAACATGCCTTTATGTTCTTTTAATCTTTTTAAATAAGAGGCTTATTTAAACCTGTGTCTAACACTGTAGTTACTTTCAGACATAGCGATAATTTGCTTCACGTCTGTCGGGAGGTTTTGGACTATTTAACTTTTACCAGATCAAGTAAAGCCTCATAACTATATTGTAGAGAGGTTGACAAGTTAGGAGATAAAGCACGCAGAAACTAGTGAGAACACTGATTTGCGTATTGAGACAATTTTCTGATTGTTAGAAAACATGCTTAAAGAGAAGGAAATTGATTTAAATTAGCCAAAATGTCTGGGAAGGCTTCAAATTAAAAAGACGCATAAATATTTTGTTGAGTTTTGTTGTTACAAAACATGAATGTTTTGTAGCTTTTAATGTGTAGTTATCCTAATATCGTTTAAGAATCAATGTCATAAATTACATGTATTTTAAACTTTGAAATTTTATTAGATTGTGATTTTAATAGGGCTTTTTTAACAAATATTATTAAAAAAATAAATAAAATTTCATATTGGCTATGTAAATCCATAATGACTAAGGTTATCTAACTACCTAATTTAATTATTTATAACTAACTGCTTACCCTTAAAAATTACCTCTGCATATTAAAGCAAGTTATTGCCTTTCATTAATCCTTACCGTGGCCACAAGGTGAAACACAAAAATGAAGAAAATCACGTAAAACTTATTTTTTGCATCTAGTGAGACTTAAAACAATACAAAACAACTTACCACCTGTGGTGCTTTAGTGGTTTATTGGATATACACGAAGCTACGACACTAACTGTAACAGACAGAACCCAGCTAACTTTCAAATCTTGCCAACCGTGCCTACATCAGGCCTTTTAGGTTAGTTCTAATCAGCAGGTCTCTCTCTAGGTAAGCAGCAGCGGTGACAGGGTGATCTTTTATGAATCATACTGAGTATGATCTACTTCTAATTTTAATCTATGTCGCTTGACATAAAATCTACTTACTATTTACTAAACCTCTAGACTGAGCAAGTATGTGACAAAAATGAAGCATTAAAAAAAATCATAAAACTAACTGTTAGCAAAACATAAATAAAATGTCACTTATTTTCTTTCAAATATGTTCAACTATTATAAATGTAAAATATTTAATGCTGCTTGATACATTTTATAAAGTTGATTTTATTCTCAAACTTATTAATAATTTTGTTAATTAATTCGTGTTTAATAATTATTCATCCTACTTACGGATCTATTTTCTTTTTAGGATGGTATTACAAAAATGAAGTTCAGGCATAGATAATATTTTTAACTGAATTTATTCAGTTCCCATTTGTTCATAGGTCCTTAATTTTTTTCATTAATGGTCCTTAAAAGTCCTTAAAAGTACTTAATTTCCATGCGCAGAAATGTGTACGAATCCTGTATAGCTGTCGGTTGTATTGCGTTCTATTAAACCGATTATTAGTTCCTGATATTGTGACAGCACTTGTAAGAATAACTTTGAGGAAAATTTCTCAGAGAATTTGTTAAATTTCTTGTGATTAGAATAAATTTTATTAGCTTTTTATCGAACTTGTGCATTCAATCTATTTACGAACGCAATAATATTTTTCGAGAAGAAAAAAATTCTCTTTTAGTCGAATTTTGAAGCCTTAAATTGAGTTTTATAGTATTCGAATCCAGTTTATCAGACTGTGATCGGAAAAATACCGTTACTATGTATTACCTTTGATGGTATTGTTCAATGTATGACTCGTACAGAAGCGGACAGTTTTATTCTAATATACCGTATTACTAAGATCAATACTTTAGATAATACGCATTGTAAACATAAATAAATAACGGTCTCAGTTTTACCATTTGAGAATTGTCGATGATTCAATTTATATAAATGCAGTCATTTCGCAAGAGCATTCAGAGCTTAGCGTCTGAAATTAGAAGTGCATGGAAAGACAACAAGAAAGAGGAACGAAAATAAATATTAAAAATAAGTAACAAAATAATTAATAATCAAAATAATGAATAATTAAAATTAAGTAAAATAAATATATATATTGGGTTGGTAACAAAGTAATTGCAGATTTTTTTTAGAAAATCAAAGACAATGTTTTCAGGGAACTAAATAACTTTATTCTGTAATGTATTGCCCATTTTGATCAATGACCTTTTGCCATCTTTCAGGCAGCATCATAATCCCACGTTCGTAAAACTTCCGGTTTTTATTAGGAAAAAAACTGAATCAGGTACGATTTGACATCGTCATCATTATTGAAATTTTTACCATTCAAGGTGTTTTGTAAAGATCGAAACAAAAAGTAATCAGGTGGTGCAAGGTCAGGACTCTATGGTGGATGTGGCAAAACATCCCAACCGAGCTCCAATAATTTTTGCCGACTGACCAAAGATGTGTGTGGCCTTGCATTGTCATAATGGAATACAACACCTTTTCGATTTGTCGATTCGGGCCGCTTTTCTTCCATTGCATTGTTTAATTTCGTTAGTCGTTCAATGCAGACATCAGAATTATCGTTCGGTTGGGTGGTAAGAATTCAAAGTAGACATTTCCTTTGTAATCCCACTAAACTGATAATAAAACCTTCTTTTGATGAATATCGGCTTTTGATGTTGTTGGAGTCGGTTCGCCTGGCCTGCTCCACGATCTTTTCCGCTCGATATTGTTGTAAACAACCCATTTTTCATCGCCAGTTATCAGTCGTTTTAAAAATGGATCATTTTCATTACGTTTCTTTAGCAAATCGCAGCCGTTGATGCGTTGCGTTAAATGCGTTTCTTTCAGTTCGTGAGGAACCCATGTATCGAGTTTTTGAACATAGCCAAGTTGTTTTAAGTGATTTTCAATGCATGTATGTGATACATGAAGCTTCTCTGCAATCTCACGTGTTGTACTGTGACGATCGGAATCGATTATTGCTTTGATTAGGTCGTCATCCACTTCAACTGGACGACCAGAGCGTTTTTCATCTTTGAGTGAAAAATCACCAGAACGAAATTTGGCAAACCAATTCTGACACTGCCGTTCTTTTAAGGCTTCGTCACCATAAACAGCACATAACTTTTTATGAGCTTGCGATGCGTTTTTCCCTTTGCGGAAATAAAATAGGAAAATATGACGAAAATGTTCCTTTTGATTTTCCATTTTTTAACGAACGCCAAACGAAAACCACGCAACCGATCAAAAAACTTTTTTTACTGATTCACGGCTGAATTGCCAACTATCAAATAACAAAATGTGTACTACGTTTGCAAACCTAAAAATTCAACTGAAGCCATCTATGAGTGAAATTCGCAATTACTTAGTTGCCAACCCAATATATACAATAAATTATTAAATAAATGATAACTATTTTAATAATAAATTAAAATATCCGAGGCTCGCCTTATTTGGGATTGCGGTTAAAGCATCACTAATCAGAGATATATTAAAAACAGTATGAGTCTATAGAAGGAAACTTTAACGGAAAAGTGTAGGAGATGAGTTCAGCGCTTTTTGACCACGAACCTCTGCCATAGCAGCTACCAAGCAAAATGTGACAGGGAAAACAATTTTCAACGAATCTGAAAGCGAAATTTAACCTTAAGAAAAAATGTAAGGCTCTGTACAACTAACCGTTTTCATCTCTCATCTTTGATGAATGTGCGCTTTTCTGCGTGTAGCACTGGACGTATTTGAGCCGTTTATTTCAGTATTTCATTAAGTATTACGTGTTAAAACCGTTGTAGCTTATAGCGGGAACATGAACAACAGTTTCTTTCCCCCCATTTTATTGTAAATCGCGAAAACGGAGACCACCGATAGCGAATCCAGTGGACACGAGAACATAATCAAAGGGAATAACTTATAGTATTTGCGGGAACGAAAGATTTATGTCAAAAATTTCAATCAAGTTTTCATAAATTCATTGCACTTACTGGAGAATAAGGTTTTGACATGTGGGCGAAGACTTTTCTTAAAAATCTTGACCACTGTCCAGAAGGCATACATCTGAAGTTAGAATCGAGTTTTGAGGTTATTTATTAGGAAAACGTTTACAACATCAAAAGAGTTTTTTGATAAAATTCGGTTAATTTTCATGAAGTAGTGCCGAAGTTTTTAGATCTATTGCGATCTAAATGTTATCTCAAAAAATAAGAAGGCCGGCTCTTCAAGCTCTGAGACTATCTTTGAATAAGGTTTCAAAAACACTATTTCTGTGATATTATAAGGTATTTTCTCCCTCCTTTCTTCATGCCTTCGTGGTGTAACGGTAGCACACTCGCCGCGTATTCGAGAGGTACAGGTTCGAGTACCGGCCAGGGCATTGCTCATTTTCCATGTCTCCAGTATCAAAATAATCTAATGACTCTAGAATATGAGATAAATCATTACTATAACAAGTGCTGAGAGAATTCTAATATTGAAACTATAAAGCTACTAAGCGAAAACAGGACCACATATGAAGGTATTAATTTACTACTCCGCTTAAAATCAAAAGCATAATAACTGCAGCTACAAAACAGACCTCTTCTTTACGAGTCGCAGTCTTTCGACAAGTAAATTCTATGTGCAAATGCAGGAAAGAATGTGCAACTACGACTTGTAAGGTTTTGACTTAAAAGTTTGCAAACTATTTTAGTTTTATTTAATACACTGACTACCAATAAGTAATTGGACACCTATGCAAATGACGATATCTGCGTACCTAAGGTACGCCACCGGACTCCGCCGGTATATATCGTGTAGGAAACAGCACCGGCTTTAGTCGCATGCAAGATGCAGTTCGGAGCTCTCTGATTTCGATAAAGGTATAATTATCGGGTATCACAAATGTGGCCGATCCTTAAGGGACATATCTAGCGATCTGAAGTACCCAAAATCGACAGTGGCCTATGTGATTAAAAGAAGTGGAAGGTGAGCGGTGATTGTCGGAATGTGCCCCGAGTCCGCAGACCAACGAAACTGAGAGATAGAGACCGACGATTTCTGTCCAGAGAAATTCGGAAGAACCGCACCCAACCGATGGTCCTCATCCACGAGGAGTTTCAACATGCATCCGGTAGTATTGTTTCAATGAATACCATCCGTAAGGAAGCCCATCTGCTTGGTTTTCATGGTCGTGCTGCTGCCCATAAGCCTTTGATCACAAAGTCCAACCGCGCTGCCCGGTTAATGTGGTGCAAAAGCACATCGAAATTGGATCTTATATCAGTGGAAACGGGTTCTTTGGAGTGACGAATCAAGGTTCACCCTTTACCGTTCCGATGGCAGGGTCTGGTTCTGGCGTCTACGCGGAGAACGTGTCGTGCCAGAATGCATTGGGCCAACAGTCAAGTTCGGCGGAGGTGGAATTATGGTCTGCGGATGTTTCTCCTGGTATGGGCTGAGACACTTGGTCCCCATTCATGGTAAGCTCAACTCCGATGCCTACTGCACTGTTTTGGATGAGAATGGGCTTCCTACGTTGTGGCAGTTTTACGGGTTGGACCCCTGTTACTTTCAGGACGACAATGCCAGTTGTCATGTTTCGACGTTAACCAAGGCTTGGTATGGTGCCAATGGAGTTCCTCGAATGAACTGATCTGCCCAAAGACCAGACCTGAACCCTATCGAGAACCTCTGGGACGAGTTGCATCGCCGAATTCAGGGGTGCACTACTCGTGCAAAATCGGTGAAGGAACTTCTATGTCTTCTCCAAGCCGAGTTGAAGAAAATACCACTAGCTGCCTACAAAGACTTTTGGAAAGTATGCCCCGGAGGGTCCACGCTGTAATTACCTCTCGTGGAGGCTCTACCAACTATTGATTTTGAATAAAGTTAGTTTTTCTTTTCTATCACAGGTTTCCAAATACTTATTGGTAGTCGGTGTAGTTATAAGGGCTCCGTTAGTCGACAAAGTTTGAAAACTAGTGGTATAATGTGATATAAGTTGGTAATTAACAGATAATTTATTTTCTTTAAGCAGCTCAATAGATTAAGTAATTTCAAATTTTTCTACCAAAATGGTTTCGAGTTTAATAGTATAGAAAAAGAACGCAAAAATTTAGTTAAAAAAATTAATTATAAAACAAATTTTTGAAGATTTCCTATATTTCATATTTCATTGAGGTGATGCAGACTGTGATCTAGCTTTAGAATTTTTTATTACTTTTGGAAAATAAGACATTAAATATATCATTACAATACAAGAATACCAAGTAATACTTCCCAGTTGCATAACACCTCAAAAGTAAAAATATCCTTACTTTGCATAATTTTGGAAACTGAGAAAAACACCGTAGTGTGTTTCAGTTACGTATTTACTTTTACAAAAATTCATGAAAGTGCAAAACACTTTCAGCTGTTTTGAAATAATATAAAATAACAGCTTTTATCGTTCAAGCTGGTGACGTAAGTTGTGAAAATTTTAAATAAAAACTTTATTTAAGCACGTAGAATAACATGAAAGATAAATAATTGCTATGAAGTAAATTTTAGATGTTTACTTGGTTTTAGGCTTTTCTTTAAGCAAGCTCTTTTAGATATGTATATTCTCCTAGTTAAAACACTTGAGAATAAAAATATGTCAACGAAATTTAACTCCGATCTGTAAAAATGCAGTCTTAATTATAAATAAAATGTAATTTGCTATCTACATTTAGATGCTTATTAATTTAGAGTTTCAGTCTGAATTTTGAATTCACTTTTTAACTTACAAAACTATTACGCTTGTCATTTAATCTCGTTCAGTTCAGTATGAAATTTTAACATTTTAATTGCTTCGCTAGTTTATGTTTGACATTCAGCTAAAACGTAATGTCAAATTAATTTTGATATTTTGTTTTATTTGATATGCTAAATTACGAAAGAGTTTTATTTAGAACCTCACCTAATGTACACAGTCCAGTCACATTAATGTGACCATCTGTCAAAAGCCAGAATAACCACCTT
>KK116621.1:0-52884 GCA_000611955.2 Stegodyphus mimosarum
AGTTTTCGTTATTGGCTGCCGTATCATTAGACTCGGAAAAGCGGGGTAGCAGATCCTTGGACGCATCATCCGAAAAATTTTCATTTAGAATTGGGACAGAACTGCTAACAGGCCATTCTTAATCCAGCATAAGGTGTCCCCCAGGCCCATGCCAACAACAAATGCGATCGTACTCTTTCTGCATAAAATTCATGGGCTTGTTCTGACGTCACTGGCAGACAAGTGAGAGTTAAATTCCAACAACGACATTCGACTTTTAATGAAAACTTGGATTGGGATATTGTGTGCGTATATTTTAATTAAATACAGAAACTTAATATTATTTCTGTCATGGCCTCTAGAAATTGATAATTCAAACAATGAAAAACGTAAGGATGTTGCACATGCTGCCTATCTGAGCGAATGTTTACATTGAAACTTCCCATTTTCTTACCGGAAATAAAAATGTAAAGGTATCCCAGGACCGTTTCCCTATGATTAGTGGCTGGGTGAGCTTTAGTATGAGCTTTTATTCAACAAGTATATAACGAAACAACAATTGAGCGTTTTCTTTAAAAATCTGACTTCAAAGAACATTTAGAGCTTTAAATAGCAAATCGAAGTGTAAATTTCGAAAGCCATGATTTGTTTCACACAGAAATTTTACTAACTGACCTCAGAAATCAAATTACTATTATCCCTTTTAATTTAATTTTTGACTATGCGTTTCAAATAACTAATTTAATTGATTTTTGTCGGAAGTAGCGGAGATGAATTAGGATGTAGGTGAATTTCTTGCTCCCTTTATGGACGAGAGACTTAAAGAATTAAAGTTTTATTTGCAACTTGCAAACGAAAAAATATTAGATATATATTGATATCTTTTTCGTATAATTTTGATACGTTTTTAGAGTATTATTATGATTTCTCAGAAAGATATTTGGTCCTAGTAACTATCTACTTTTCTGCCACTAGTATGGGCTCTTCTGAAAGTACTAGACTTTCCAAATAAAGAGATTTATTATTTTAAAGAGATTTTTTATTAAAGTGTTTTCTGACATGTGAGACCAAACACTGAAGCAAAATTAGTTACACTGACAATAGTGTTAACATAAATTTATTTATTTCTGCGGTTATTAGTCACCAAACGAAATCTAAAAGGAATTAATCACAAGGAATTTCGTGGGCTTGGACTGACAAGTGACATAACCAACAACAACAGCAAAACTCGGCAAAAATGTACGAAACCACCTAGCAATGAACTGCAATGCATGAAGGCAACTGACGGTGAAACCAACTGAAACAAACATGAGGTTGTATTATTCTGATGCTGGCTGCTATTTCGTGGACTTCATTAATCCTTTTCACGCTTCTGAAAGCTCGAGTTACAGATGTGACATACGAAAACACTTACCCCGTTGTCTGAAGTGGTCACTAATCCACTGAAGTCACTGAACTGTTCCGTTGTCGCTGATCCTTTCTTAAGCATGTGCAGTTTATTCTGATACACTTCTCGGGTTCCGAGCGGATAACACGATATCACAAAGGGAGCACATTATCGCAACATATTGAAAAATACTGCGATAAATTTTGTAACTATATTGGAGTTGTTAAATACCAGAATATTAGCAAACATCGTGGAAACTTTTACAATCCCAGATATAAGTGTAATATGTATTTCTCCATCTCTGCTGCAGATGATAAAGTAGTTTATGTAGAAAAAAGAAGTTCAACACTTTTATCTTATGTAGACTGTTATCATTCCACTTACTAGGCGTCGAACTTCTTTTCTTCTAATTCTTTATTAATTAAACTAATTTTTCATCAAGTGTTGATTTTATTATTTGACCTGTTATCTGAGTAAATATTAGATAGATTCCTTAGTAAAAATACCAAAAAACGTATTAAAGACATAAACTACATTACCATGGCTCAAAATAGATGTGTTATAAACCTGAATTTTAAAACTGTCCTATTAATCCTTCTCATCAGAAATGAAGTCCTGATTTCTAAAGAAACTTCTAGGAGATGAAGAAGTTCTAAAATGTCTCGGAAGAGTTCCTTTCAATTATTTTATTATTATATTTCACTGAATGTTAAAGCATTGTGTCTGTTAAAGAAATGCAGTATTAAACTTGAAAAAATCTTAGTTCTGCAAGTTTATCACATTTTTTACAAAGCATAGGCGGATAAACGTATTTAGAATTCGTAAGATAATAACCTTAAGTATTTTCAAAACTTCAAACTAATTGTTCGTGTTAAACTATTCGGAACTCGTTAACAATATTCAAGGCCAAAACAACTGTGAGTGATTTTTAAATAACTTATTATTTTTGTTATCCTTTTTTCCTCCCGCCAGTTTTCCATTACTTTCACGATCTGCAATTAATCCCTTTTTCTTAGCATACTATTTATCAGCAATCAAATTTTTTTTAATTATATGGTATCATCTATTTAGAATATAAGCAATGAAATATTTACAGAATCAACTTTCGACGGTCATAATCTTTGCCTACCATTTGCATATTTTAGCATTTCTCAAATTATTGCTTGGTGAATTGATGCATCGTATGCGCATGCAAAACGCAAAACCTCCTTCAGGTTTTAAGTTTAAAAACACGGTATTGCATTTCAAAATAACACGAAGAAGACATGTACCACTTTTCTTTGGAAAAGTTTTTTTTCCGGAGTCTTTGAGTCGGCAGAAGAAATGTTAGTGCTTGGCGCCTTCACCCTTTCCATCCGCTCTATGTCAGTTTCTTTCTTTTGGTCATTGGCCCGTAATGAGCAAAAGCACCGGTGTATACGTCGTGCACTGCCGCTCTTCGTTTACTTTTTTTTTCGATTTGTGCCAGAACAACAATAAATAAATAAAAAAATGGCGATAGTAACATTTTGTAAGAATTCTTCCTTCTGTGTTTTTCTTTCCCCAAAGAAAAATCCGTGGTACGTAATAAATGTTACATTGGCACTTTCCAGCGGAAAAGAATAAGATTCGCTTATTCCTTCTCAGAATAATAAAATATTTGAAATGATTGTGAAAATAAAAGCTCAGATGTCGGTAAAATAAAATACAATATCTAAATTTTTGTAATAATTTCTTCTGCAAATAACGGATATCCATTGATGTAAATATGTGTTTATTTTTTACTGTGTTGTGTTTGTAAACTCCTATATCTTAATAATGTGTAGCATTTTGATTCAAAGTCATGATTTCAGCTACTTCACGAATACTTTGATCTATTATTTTTTACAACAATAATTAATAGATGTGTTTTATTCGCATATGCATAAAAATTGTGCTTATATATCAGTTGTAATTTTCATTTTTCCATAATTTGTAGAGTCTTCGATATGCAACAGATACTAATTTTATCATTTTAACAAAAATGATGTTATGCATAAGTGTCTAAAGCTGCAATAGGTAACACTTTGATGGGCATTTTATTTAGCCCAATAGTTTGTCTAGTTAAACACGTCATTGCTGTTTTCATTAACTCTCTCTGTGAAAAGCACTAACACCAGACATGTTTATAGAAACTTTTCACTCAAACAATGCCGTACTGATACTCGCTTGAATTAGGTAAATTGTAATGTCGTTACTCAGACTTTGTAGAGACATTAGGCTATTTCGAAAGCAGGCGAGATGAAAAATGAGCAAGGCTCTCGCCGGAACGCGAACCACCGACCTCTCGAATACGCGTCGAGCGTGCTGGCCACTGTACCACGAAGGCGGGAGAAATACCTTATATACGCCTTGGTGGTGTAGAATAATCATCCACCACCTTTTAGTTCGGGCGCCACTTGTAGAGACATTAGTATTTTATTTCGAAGCAGACTTGAAAAATGTGCAATGCTCTCGCCGGGACTCGAACTACGAACCTCTCGAATATGCGCCGAGCTTGTTGACAGCTGCACCATGAAGGCATGCTGGGAAGATGGGAGAAATACCTTATAATTTTAGTGCGAAGTTAAGTAAGCTGAATGGTAAATAATTTGGATCATTCTGGATATGGTAAAAGACATAATGACTAGCTAGCTGAGAAAAGAAATGCCATTCTGGATGGTATTTTGAGGGAAATTGTCTCTTACGTCGCGTTACACATAGAGAATATCTCGACAATTCTAAGCCAGCCCATTTTCCGGGATTTGAACCCGGATCGAATTAGCAGTGCTTATCGATGTTACTACTCAGCAGTTGGTGGTTCACTTAAAGAAAGCGACGTCTCTGCTTAAGGTTTTCTAATACTTCTCATTAAAATTCCCTTTTAATTTAAATTTTTAAATTAAAATTTTATTTTAATGAGAATTCTTCTTCCTTTACAATTTCAACTTTTCATGTGTTTTTTTCTTTCTGTGTCTTAGCCCAATAACACTATTCTTCTCGCTTTCTATCACTTAATTCCAAATGTTCTAAAAACATGACTGCACAGTAATGCATCTCGTTAGGTTATTCGAACTATACGCGTTAGAAATGTTAGAAAAAATTGATTTAGTGGTATAATGATAAAGTATTATTATTTATAGTATTACTGAGTTTTACGTTTCGCCTTATCTGAACATATGAATACGTATTCGTATAGACTGTGTTATTCATAATCTAAAATCCGATAAGTTTTCCTTTTCCTCGTTAATATTATACACTTTCAAATTCGAAACTTAGTTTCTTAAAAGTGTAAATTAAAACTCTGGTTTAGTATTTTGCCAGAGGCGCAAATACAAATAGACTCTCTATGTTCAATACAAGAAGTATAAAAACCTCCATGGATAACTTTATACTCTTTTGTAGAGGTTCCTGATCCAAGCATTTTCTTAACACTACGAAACTGAAATAAAAATAAAATTACATTGAATCTCAGACTTATATTAGATTAAGTTATTCGAAGATATTAGAGCGCACAATGGCCATCTGCCTAAAGGCAAGGATTCCTTTGTGAAAAGGGAAACTTTCTAAAAGAAACTGGCTCGTATTCACTTGACACATGGAGAAAACCAGGAAAACAACAATGCAGACAGCCCGTTTGTCTGATTTTCAAACCAGATCGAACTACCAACATTTAACGGTCTTAGCCATTCGGCCACTTGTTAGACCCTGATATTTAGCATAATATAAAATTCCATTCGGATTCTTTCACGAATGTATTCGGGGATCAATGAAGCTTAACAACCCCCTCAAAATTTATCTATCTATCTATCTATCTTACCTCTCTATGTATGTAGCTGCGTTTTCTGGTATTGAGCTGAAATAGATTGCAGCCTTTATGTTTTATCTAGCATAAACTATTATAGCATTAAAAGATGTTTCATGAAAGACAGAAATGTAACAGTTTTTTTAATAAAACATTATTACGAACAAAGCAATCGTGCTAGGGTAATTTTATTATAAAGGAGATGTGCTTATATGAATTCATGAATGTGGGTTATCCATGCACGAATATTTTAGAATCGAAATGCATATAGGTGCGTAACCGAAAGAGCGTAATGAAGGAAAAATACAAACAAAATTTAAAATGCGAATATTCATGCGCAAAATCTGGAAGTTCTTTATTGTATGTTATTTAAGAGAAAAAGAGTGATAGTTTTAAATCAAAATTTAAAGCAATCAATTTAATTTTCAGTTTAATTTAACTATAGTTAGTCAAATAATGCTTTCTATCTATCTTTTAAGAATCAAATATTTAAAGAGCAAAGCCTCCCAGACTGAAATTAGAAAATAACTATAGCTTCATAAAAATTACAAGTGTGTAACTGAAGAAAATTAATAGAAGTATTAAGCGATGGATATAATTTGATAGAAAGAAATGTATCGGACATATTAATAATTTACAAGCAAAATTCAGAGAACGTTGTCAGATATTAATGGGTCAAGAACAACGATATCCATGTAATCCAAAATTTAATAAAGACAGTAAAATCAATTTCAGACGGATTTCATCCATTTAAAATATATGTAATTTATATACTTTGTACTCTAAAATTTTTCTGTCAAATACATATTCCCTATTCTAAATATAACCGATGTTATATTTCATCTTTTATCAAAAGAACAAATATAAATGTTTCAAATGCAATAAAAAAATTAAGAAACCATGGTTCTTCATATATTAGAAAATAAATTCTGAAATCGAACTTTACTCTAGAATTTGGCATGAATTTTATTTCGATGAATCTTCAAATTTTCTCCATTCAAGTGAGATTTCTCCCAATCAGAATTTGAAAACAGCCCTAGGAGATGTAAATAGAGAAAGACAGTTAACTCCAAAACTGACAGGATCAAGAGAAGTTTTGAGACACAGATGCCTAGGGGAATAACGAAACACACCAAGTAGGAAATCTACGCAAGAGATATGCGCGTTAAATATTTCATATCGTGGTTTATTCAAAAGGAACATTCTTTTGAAAATAGTAATTTTCTGTCGATTGCGTATTGTCTCCCAATGAATGTAAAATTCTGGGTTACGCATTCTTAAAGATATTGCGCCTTCAATGGTTTTCAAAATTAATTTGCATAGGTTTGTAAGAAAGCATTTTTTATTCCCAGCGGCATTCATACGGAACGATTCTCGTAACTTGGAATTTGATTGATGTGTTACATTGAAATTGAACCCAAATAATGGAATTAAATTACATATCAGCAAAACCTCTAGATTGTTAATGCAAGGAGGAACATATGTAAAACAAATGAATATATTCACAAGAACATACGGTGATATTTATAAAGGATATTCAATAATTTTAAGACCGTTGTATGCAATATGTTAGTAACTAGTACTTCCCTATTAAAGCTCAAAAACGAACACAAATATTTATAAATGCTGGCCATATAAAAATCTGCTTACAAAAACGTATTGTTACGGCACTGGTTAATATTATCAAATGAGTGATGATATGTTTGCTGTATAGTTTAACATCCATCTAAAATGAGAGATAAGTGAGAACTTTAACATTGATCCGAACAGTTTTTATGAACGTCCCCAGAATGTTTGCTATCGCCTTGGAAAAAAAAAACAGTAAAAAAGTTCAGAGCTGTTTAAAGAACCATCTGTCTTATCTTCATGTATATAAGTTCCCTGCGTACGGAAATTAGAGGGACAACGTATATACATTTACACTAACTACAGCTTTTAAATTTAATTTTAGTATTAAAAATAACGTAATGCAGAAAGAAGATATATGACACTGCTGATTATGATATAACAGGCAAAGATTGTTTTTAAGCTGCCAGTTTCAGGCTCCCTATCTTAAGAGTTTTGGTAGCTTGTATTTTAATGTCTGAAAGTCATGGCGTATAGTAAAATTTTCATCTTTAATGTATAATTTGCAAGAATTTTTTACAGTAGAATCAGCACTTTTTTTGTGTTTTCACGCTTATTCAAAACACATTTTCCACTATACTAACCAAGCAATATCTTATTAATACTTGAAAAGCAGCTATTGGATATAGGATACATTTATACTTGACTGTAGTTAACTGCATTTATGCAAAATGGTATTGTATATATGTGCATTTCATTTCCAAGTGCATTTATGCAAAATAATGTTGCATATATACATTTACATTTCCTTTCAGGTTTTTTACTTCCTTTTAAGTTTTAGAAATTGAAATTATGCTTTTTCTGACAAAATGCGTCCTCCTTTATACAAATCACTACAATATGTGTTTGCTTCTGAAGAAGAGGAGCCTATGACGATGGCATTTTATTCATAACCTACGCAAGACAAAGTTTGCTTTTTGTCTAGTTTTAAATGTGTAATGTGTTGGAAGTTTAGTTACAGTTAGAATCAAAAGTTCCAATATTCAATAAATGACTTGATTTATTGAACTTTTATGTACGGCCAAGTTTTAACAATATCATGTAAATTAGTGTTAGATAAGAATGATGTGAGATATGTTAAATTATCAAATGCAATTTTATTAGATGGACATTTGCGCACTTGCTTTAACAACTCTTCATTCTATATTCTTTTACTGTCTAATCCCTCCCCTCTGTGTGACACTATTTATAAAGGACATAACCTTGTAAGATACAGGGTAGACTTAAGGTACTTTGTTATAGAAACTGAATCTAAAATGTTTCTGCTTGGCCATACGTTTGGAAACCTCTGCATGTAACGAAATTAGAGCTTAAACTAACGCTTATTATATATACAAGTTTTTAAGCAACTGAAAATCTGCAAGAAAAGGAATTCACAATGGATATAGTGTCCTTGTTCTTATTCTTTAAAATTAATTTCGTAAGTTTTGGGAGTTATCAAAATTAAGCTGAGAGATTATATTTAGTCTTAAATTGTGAGTGGGTAACGAAAGAAGAGTGAATTCTTCTCTTGCAGAATGGGACTGTCTCTGTAATGGTATATGTTTCAAAGGGCGACCTTTCCCAGCCACATTCAACATATTCATTGAGGAATTTTTTAAAATGTTTGCGACGTCTAGTGCGAGACAGTGTAATAGTTTATTCTCCTTCTTCTGATGACGATAATTGATATAACGGTTTAGATTGACTTACTTCTTTAATCCCTCTTCACACCTCTTAGGACATATATTGTTTTATTTTTAAGGTATGTTTTCACCGCGTTTAACGAGATTGTCTAATCTACAACAGTCACGTCTTTTAACGGTCCAGTTTTACATATTTTGGTTTCATATGTATTGCCTTCTCCTCTCCTTTTCCAATTATTCTTAACTTCTAGTAGAAAATACATTTTTGTTAATTATTTTTAATAAAAATGAAAGAAGTCGACTTTTCTTAGGATGCAGGATTTAGTTAATAATATTAAACTCATTCTTTCTTACATTGATTGACTAATCATCTCATCTTCTTCTTTTAATGTCGTAAAATTACAGTAGCAAGATGATTTTTGTAAGTCATTTTTATTTATAATAAATTATTGTTCCCTATCTTAGGATACAAATTAGATCTTATAAAGTTCTAGTTAATTTAGTGTCCTTCGCAACTAGAACTTTGGAGAAGAGTCTAGCGACTATCCGTTGCTCTTCTAACAACTACCAAGACAAAGTCCAAGGAAAGGTTCAAATACCCTTTTGTCCACTCAAACAAATATCATAGAGATGGCTTCTCTCGGCCTTACAGGAAAGCCTCCACTCGGAATTAAGATAGGATATAACAAACTGTATTAATTGTAACTAATTAAACCGAAGCTGTACAGAAATAACTAAACAAGTTGACCCCTAATTAAACCTCACCGGCGAATACTAACTGGCACGTAAGACTATGGCTGAATGTAGCAACTATGTGGTCCGAAGGCAGAACACGCTGTACTGAGAGCTTCCGGGCTCTGTTACGGAAGTGACTTAACTTCCCATTAAATAATGGTTCTACTTCATTTAGATAAAACGCGGTACTGAAAACTCATTCTGGTACGGAGCTATAGGTGGGAAAGAAGAATTTAAAGGAAAAGCTTTCAAAATTAAAAATAACTATTAGGAAATAAAAATCATTCCTACAAGCTAATTAAAGGGTAAAGATCTTTTATATACATTGATTAAATCTGCTCTTTTTAATAAAATTTTAATAGCAAAAACATTTTTGCAAATGATTTTTAAGATACAGATTTTGGTTAAACACAAGTTAGAGACATTTTTTTATGTGCATTAACTAATCATCTTCGTTATAATGCTTTAAACGTCAGTACAAAGGCATCATTATAAATAATTTTAATTGTGGTAAAATAATTTTTAATGCTTCTTAAGTAAATTTAATTTCATATATTTCTGGTTGAACTTAAAAGAGAGTAATTATATTAGAAATTTAAATGCTCATTTTTGACTATTTTAGAATGAAATCAAAATAAGATGTTATATTTTTCTCCATAAAACATCTTTGAAATTGATATTTTTCTTTATGAAAGGAAGGGTATATCTACTTTTAAAAATCTTGGAAAAAGAGAAAATAAGAAAATCATTTCTATCACCTTATACTCTAAAACATTCATGAAAAAAAATCGAATCTCTGCGCCATTTTAAGATATAACATACCCATTCCACTTTCCTTGCTGTGGAAGTCAGCTGTATGGGACACGGAAATATCGAACCAAAATCCTAGAAACTGGAAAAACACGAAAAAATACCATAAAAAATAATATGAAATTCTGGTTCGGATGCTATACCTCCTCCATGTAACGCTGAGTACATCGATGTCACTAATCGATGATAGGAGAAACGTTTTTAAAAATACATGAGTATGCTAAGCGAATGTATTTTTTCCATACGGAAAGAAAAGGCGAATCTATAAGGAGAAACTAGAAGGAAACATCTGGTATACATGCATTTTAATACCGATCTTACGGAAGATTTTTGAATTGTAAATAGGGAAAAAGGAATAGGAATTTGAAAGAGATTATATTTACCTCATATAAAAACACCTAATTTAGCTTCATATTACTATGTAATGTCCTATTTAACAATTTATAATGTATATTGTCATGTAATAACATTAGTATTGCAGTAAACATTAAATGAAAACTCAGCACGTATTGATAATGATATTTTCGGGCCTCACTTCATGGCTTTCCATAGCAACTAAAACTGAAAAAGGAAAAATGTGGGATTAAATGACTATAGCGTAAGCAATAATCAAACAAAATACTTCGAATCTTCCCTTATCCCTCACCTTTCTAGATAAACTTTACATTACATTAAATAAACTTTCTAGACACATGCTTTTGGAGATTTATTGATCTGATACAGCAATGAAAATATGGCGTTAATTCTTACCTTAATTTCTTGAATCCGATTATTAAAAGCTTCTCGAATCTTTGGAAAATTGAATATTTCAAATCCACGAAGTAAAAATAAAAGCAGATGGAGAAAAATATTTTACTAAACACTAAAAGTTTCTAACTGAACCAAAATTAGAGAACTGCGTTTAAAAAAGGGAATTTAAGAATATAATTTTTAAAACACACCCTTATTTATTGAAAAGTTAATTTCTCTAATAAATTTCGATAAAAATATTTCCATAATTTTTCATTTTTTCAGAAACAGTTCAAATCAATAAGGAGGGCTTTAATTTTCAATTTTGAAATAAACGCTGAATCTTGATCTTACATAATGCTGAACATATTCTATAGAAAATCAAAAAAGTCAAAGGACTGGCAGTGAAGGTTTCCACACGTTGATACTGGTCATCCAAGCAGTGCTACCCTAAGGTTTCCTTGAATGCTCGGAGGCTTCGCGAATACAGAGTATCGTATTTTGGGCCGATATCATTCATTCTTGGCAAAATGTTCTACTTCAGAATTTTAGAATTCTATAAAAGGTTCAACAGAGGGAATTGAAATTTTTGAACATTATTATAAAAATTTAGATAGAAATTTTGTTCTGAAAGAAACCTTACATATTCTAGAATATCAGGAAACAGCTCGCGTTTGAATCAGAAATATGTGAGCATCTATAATGTTTTATGTAATTTTACTTATGCAAGTTATGATCGAAAACTGACACGCACATGTACTCGTGTGTAAAATTAGGAAAATTTGCACATTATACCGAATTTCTGAAAGTCTAACGGACAGATTTTAATAAAATTTGGTATAACAATACATTTATAACAGAGAAAGAGATGTACTTAGAAAAAGTTACTTTAAGTCGCATGACTATCAATAAAGCTTATAGTGCGGGGAGCGGGGATGTTTGTGGATGGAAAATCCACGTTGTGATAGCGAACAGAAAATCTAAAAGATAGTCTAAAAGGAGATATGTTGCCCTTTCACAGCCAAACAGGTCGCGCAGCGTGATTGGATACTGGACAGGAGTTAGCTGTGGAGTTCCTGTGGCAGTAGATCCCACTACTGCAGCAAGGTTGATTCGGGATGGCTCTTGGAGCGGGAGGGAGAGATGAAATAGCCCTCTCAATAACGCCGCACGCATGCTTTATATATGACGACGAATATTCTCACTTTCCAGCGAACTTTTCCAGCTATGCCTTGTCATTTATTAACAGGAAACGAGGACAAACTGGCCCATGAAAAGTCAAAATTAGGGTTCTGCGAGCTCTTTTGTATACCTCATAGTAGTCAGGGCGCCTTTGTCAAACACATTCAGAGTTGTGGGGCAGTTCAATATAATTTCTGCCCAAACCATTATATCTCCAACTCCGTAATGATCATTTTTCCTGATGAAGGAGGGGTAGTATAATGTTCCAGGCTCACTAAAGAACCAGATATGTTACGACTCAGTGTCCAGGCTGAATCTCTACTCATCTGTAAAAAGTACGGCGCTCGACTGAAGTCTGGTATAAAATGAATGTTGTTTGCAATATGTTACACACGCTCCTCTGCGTGCTGCAGTGAGCTGGACGCAAACAACGGGATGTCTTCTGGCATATAACCCTATCTTCTTAAAAATTTAGGCAACTATGGACAAGAAAGTCGAGTTCCAGAGGCAGCATAAAGCTTACGGGAGAGCTACGAAGCTGTGGCAATCATGTCTCACCGAGCTGAAAATGCTACATAACGATACTCATTGGTCGTTGTGGATCTTGATTGACCTTGTCTAGATCCTCTGAATTTCGTTACAGTGTCATGAAAGTGCTTCGAAAATTTGAAGACAAAACTTAGCTTGCCATTGAGTTCTGTAGTTATTTGCTTTTCTCATTATCCTGCCTCCAATGTAAGGACAATTCTATATCTCTATGTATCATCCATACTTTCATGATTACTAATTTCTCCTGATTGTTTATAAAATTTACCCAATTCTTGCTAGAAACGCGGCGAATGTTATGAAGAAGCACGAGAACACAAATCTTCGAAAACCCCTCTTGCGCTTATATCCTTTACACGATCACAGCTCAGCATACATGCACCTATAGGCTTACGTATTCGACTCTGAGTATTAGCATAATTCATCCGCGACATGGTTAGTACCTTTGGCTCAATACTTACAGTGAAAATAGACAGAATTGGCAAATCCTCTACATTTTATACACGGGTGTATATACAATGTGTCTTTATTTACCATTTATTATCGCAACCGTTGGTCATAGACACATATTTCCAGTTACAAAAATGTTTCAAATAATGAGAAGATTCATAGGTTAGCTTTATTAAATTTAAAGAGATCAATTTTTCAAGAATTACAGTATGTTTATATATATATATACACACGCACGTATATATTTCTCGCCCCCCCAAAAAATACAGAGCATAGGGACGTGCCATTATCTGTCTGCATTAGGTGAAAAAACATGTAGGCACGGCATTGTTATATGTACTATAACGATTTCACAATCGCGAATTAAATTTATAGCATATATTTTCCCGTTAACTGGTGGCTGACAGAACTAATTTCTGTAATCTGACTTACAGTCCTAGAATTCTTCAATATAATCTGACCTACAGTTAAATATTCAATGTTTGCTTATTTCGGAAAGTGGTACGAGATGAAGTGAGTGAAAAGATCAAAACATAGAAGAGCGTTAACGTTTCGATAAAATTAAAAATAATATATATATATATATTCAGGTTTTCAGTACATTTAATTAGCCGCTAAGGAATTGAAGGAGTGTATCTGTTGCGCATTTCGATATATTCTCTAAGCTTACGCGTTAAAGCCTAAATAAATACATAAAATTTAAAAAAATTAACATTTTTTTCAAATGAAGCATTGTAGTGTTAGATGCGATCCTTGAATTACTTTGAATTCTCAATTATGGTAAAAAATATTATCTTAAAATATTTCATTGCTATTTACGATATTAAAAATATAATTTATTAAAATCCTTTCTAAAAAAATTATTTTTTCTCTAAGAATATAAGTAACTTGTAAACTAATTTCTCCAAGTTTTAAATGGTAAACTATTTCCTTAACGTCTTCAATTTTCTCTCTGGTATGTTGAAAGTAATTAAAGTTGAAAACTACTAATATATATATATTATTAAATAAGGATGTGTATACATAAGATTAAATGGTAAGGGTGGACTTTTCAAAAATAATGCATGGAACGGCTGATCAAAAATAACGCATCGAACGACTGATATTTCAAAAGAATCTGTTTTAAATTTTACAAGTTGCTTTTGGGTATTTTTCTGGCTAAAGTTCTAAAGCTAATTAAAAATAAATAATCAATATTTTTAGAGCTTGTTTTTAATTTCTGCGCTTTATGCTGATATTTTATACCCCTTCGCTACATTCGCTGAGAAAGTGACGATTTAATAACATCATGCACACAGCAGTTCTAATAAAACAGCAGTTTTATTAGAAAATTAAATATTAGAATACTTTTCCCTCTAGTATACTGAATTATCTTTTGTTAACTTTTCTTAGCAAGACTGTGTTAAAACTTTTAACCAATAAAGTTTAAAAATTTCTCTTTTATTAAAATGTTATAAATTACTGAGCCTCCTAGAAATGGAACTAATGATTAGACAATTACATATGAAATAAACAGTATTTTTGAATCATTTCAGAATAATTTTTCTTATAAATTTCCCTGTAGTTTTAAGCCAGATTGCATGACATTTAGCTGATTTCTTGGAAATCTTTCAATTATATTATTTATTGTAGGAAGTGGAAAGTACTGTTAAAAGATTATATATATAAACAATGGGTAAGTACCTAAAACGCTTCGTAAATCTTCCATGAGGTTTATCTCTAACTTTAGCAGGGTCAGTCGCAAACTGCGATTGTCTAAAATCATTGAGATTGAGTACATGCTTTACTTTCCTTCTACTTTAAGGAATTTCGCTTTTAAATCCCCAAAATAGCTTTACCTTTCCTTTAATGTGTCTTTTATTTTCTTTAGAGAAGCCTGGTGTATAGCAAATAGCATTTTAACTGGTTCAAAATTTTAAAAAAAGGATTATCCACATTTATTTAACCAAGTCTCAAATATTGCTCATAATATAACTTTAAACAGTACAGACGACTCCATGGAAACAAACCGAAAATTGGAATTTCAATGTAAGAAAGGAAGCAAATTATCTCTTAATGAAAGATCGAATACAGTCAAGAAAAGAGAACGAAACTACGATATTATGCCGCCATTAAATATGAAATAGAGCCGTGCTCTAGATATTATTTGTTTTATTAAAGAAAAACTTACAACGGAAACGTTTGCAAATGTCTGAGTTTAAGTGCTATTTATAGCATTTAGATGCTATTTATATACAAGAAACAGTGCGAAGGTTGTTTATTTTAAGAAAGCTAAAAAAATTTTCTTTCCTATCAGTTTTGCATACATGCTTCAAGCAACTCTTCGTACACTCCATGACCACCTTTCGCATAACATTACTCCGTCAGAAATGTCTCCAAAATCGTCAGAAATGTTTTGAAAACTTATCTCTTAAGCTTATTAATCTTGATATTGGAAACAAAATATTAAACCAGATTCGCTTTTAAAATCGGATTCGCTTTTTTATTGGCCAATGTTTCTCTAGAGTCTGTATTGGGAATAAAGTACATAAGAGGTTTGGCCTGTAGACTAGTCTCCCTCAGGGATCTGTATTAAGCTGCGTTCTTTTCAACATATATATAAATGACTTAACTATTGCTCTGAACTCGGTTGAGGGAATTCGATGCTTTTTGTTTGCAGATGATCTGGTCTTTAGGACACAATAGCAGAAGACGTGTGCAAAGAGTGCATTTGAGGAGACTGTAGGATCGTACTCGCTTTGGTAAACTCTGCTAGATCCTACTAAGGAACCTGGCGACTTCTAGCGCAGGCGTAAAGAATGCCAGCACAGAAGAAGTGTAAAAATAACACTTTTTCTGTGCTGGCATTCTTTACGCCTGGCATTCGTGAAACTCTGAACAGGAAAGGCACGTACTTTGTGCTAATAATCACAGCGACAACTTGCGGTTGAACTTAAGAATCGTTACACAATAATTCAAAGATAAAGAGCAGTGCTGGACTAACAATTTAAGTTAAAGCTACCTAGGTTGACTCAAACCTACACGGCGTGAAACTTATTTAAATGGCCAAAAATGGCGTATCAACGATTCCGTGTAACAGGAAGGACAGACTCGTAACGTGCACTGGCTATCGAAAACACTCTTTGAATAAAATACAAGATTTTCTCTTTTAAATACTCACCTCGCTTAACTTTAAATTTGAATCTTGGCGTGGAAATGAAAGGTTCAGGAAAGGTAGCAAAACTTAAAATAATTTTTATGCAATATAAGAGAAACCCTACAACCCTTAGTGCTGCTGTTTAAATATTAGGAATTTGGTGTAATATTAATGACATCGCTGTTAATCTTGATAAGACTGTCTAGACCTTCGATCTTGCACATGCAAAATTAGAACCTGCTATTTACTTCTTAGATCATCGTTTATATACATTTGACTAGTTTCCCTATCTCGGGATTCTACTTGACAATAAGATGAAGTGTCGCACTGAATATAGATCTCATCGATTTACTAAAGGACTATTTCTCCTTAAGCGCCTCTCTAGTTGCCTCTGAAGATGTGCTAGCTCAACTTTAAATTACTTATAAACCTTTTCTGCTGGTCCTTACATATTGCAGTGAACCACTAATTACTGTTTCTGAACATTCTAACATTACTTACTTTACCAACATTACTAAACATTTTTTCTCTGCCTTTGCAGAGCCAGGCATTTCGTTTAATTACCGACTCCGCTAAGACCAAGCCGATTAACGTAATGCTACGTTTTAAAGAGAATAAACTTACTGAGATCTTGATCAACGCGAGGACAAGTTAATACAAGAAAAGTTAATAAGAACAGGTGATCATTTTTGAAGAAAATAGCAATATAGACCCTGGAATTTAAAGAACAAACTAGGCTTTGTTCCGCCAGCCGTGATAGTGAGATACATTATCTAATGAGGACGGTTAATCCTTGGCTCCACATATGATTAAAAATTAGATTTCTTTTTCAATTGCTAAACATATTATTTAACACACTTCAACCTCCAACTGTCCTCAAGACTTAATGTACAGACCTTTTATAAAGACTTGGTTGAAGACTATTCAATACAATATCCCTCACTGGCCTCGTCCTACATCTGTGCCGACACTGGAAATAATCGCTGGACGTGACAGTTTGGCGGCGCTCCTGTTTCGCATTGGTATTCTGCCAAGCCCAACATGCCCAATATGCAGCGTAGTGCATGGTCCTCCAAATCTGTAACCTCGAAAATAGGTAAGTTCCCTCTAGGCAGAGAAAAGGGTAAGTTGGAGACTGCTTTCGATAGGAGAGGCCGAATGTTCAGTATACTCAGTGTGGTAATTTTATAAATTTAACAATTATATTAACTGATATATTTCTATTTGTACAAAGTGTATCTACTTTATGTTGAGTGTATGAATAAATTAAGAAGGTAAATCTGAGTCCATTAATTGCGTATGAGACCGCACACCGGTCACGACTGGGTCTTACATGTAGTAATGGTATTATTAGATAGAGACCATTTTATGCTTTGCATTGCAATTCATATAAAGTCTGAGACTGAGCAATACTGATTCGCGAAACTGCCCATGGGTCAATTACTTATGTTATCTTTTGCTTATGTATCCTATTTATGTACTTTATTATTTTATCTTGTTCATTGCAAAAATATCATGCCATCATTGCAAAAAATGTTACGCCTTACGTTGGCGCAGATGCTTAATATTAAATAGCTTCTAAACTTCTCAATCTTTTCCTGATATTTCAATAAAGAATGCAATCGAGAATTCGCCTTTGTATCTCTGATTAAAAAATAAAACTACCAGATTTATTATGTTATAAAAAGCTACTAAAAATAATTCATTATATTTCAAGACCTCGTTTTTGAAATGTATTTCATGTATGCAATATTTGAAAATGGTAGCAGTCTGCACTTCATTGATGTTTCCTTTTTCCTATGCGTGATCTGTTGATTACGCGATATGTAACTTAGGAGGTAGTCAAAAAATAGTTCATCAATTAATCAAAATAGTTAGTCAAAAAATACCTCTAAATTTTCTCAAAGAACGTTATAAATTCGAAGAAGTCTGCCCATTTTATTTTCTGTTTTAATTAATTTCTGCTTTTTTTAAAGACATTTTAATTTTTTAATGTACTGTCATAGTATAGATATTGTATTATTCTTGAGTTTATGACTGACTGAATTATTTTAAGCTCTTTTATGAGTCTAGAAAATCATTCAAAATAAAAGGCAGAATATTTTCCTTTTTCTCCATCAAAGATTTTTCCTTTTCATTATAAGCACATATACTTCGATGTCTTAAATACATCTATAATATTACATTTTTTTCTCTGCGATACTCGTACGTCACAATGTAAAGACCTAAACATTAACTTAATTTTTACAATTCTATTTTCTATAATGGCTACATTTACGCATTTTTATTTTTATTTTTAGATAAGCAGCAATTTAAACCACATTTCTCGAGACATAATGTTTTATACTTAAAGAAAAATTAATATTTCATCTGTGTTTTGCACTTCAACGATAAATAATATCTAAGTAATCAGTTCACGATGCTGTTATTGAAATTTAAATGATTTAAATATTCTTAATTACGAAGTTTGAGATTTACTGAGTTAATAATAGTTACATTAGGGCTCTGTCAAACATTAAAACACTTCTAACTGAAATTTATTTTACAAAATTAAGATTTTAAAACTGAGCCGTAAGCATTTCCTCCAAATCCATGATTTAGATTTGAAAACTAGTCCTCTATGGATTAACGCTTTCTAACATTTTAAAAGAATCTGGCTTATTAATTAACTGTGGTTCTTTCGTCCTGAAATACTTGCATGCAGCATCACCATTATCCGTTTTTGATGTTTTTTTGTACGTTTTAATGTGATTTTCATAAGTTTATTTAGTCGCTATATGAATTTTTGTGATATACTCTGATACTTTAACAACATATATTAAACCTTGCAACTAAATACTAATTGTACATTTTTCAGTTATATTTAATTACGAATAAACTATAATATTAAACTGACACGAGTAAAGAAGAGTTAAAATTTCCTTGCATTAGTAAATTTTAAGTAAGCAGATTATTATAAAATCTTGTATTTTTCATTTGTTTTAAAATGCTAGTATATTTGAAATATTGTTGAAAATTAATGAAACATTTTCTGTAATCGCAAAACAGGAATTTTTTAGCTATCATTTCGGTGGAAAAAGAAACTTCCGAAAAATTCTTCGCTTTCTTTGTTCGCGCACTCTAAAACACTTTCATTTTAAATACTGAATGAATCATTTCACAGACTATGCAAAATTAGGTGTTTCTTTGAATGGATGTGTATGAATATGAACTACTTTAATGGTAGTTAAAGTAGTGGTACTAAATTTTAATTCAGGTTTCTCAATTTATAAAAAAACAGTTTTTCATGAAATCTAATCCTGCCGCTGAGCTGTTTGCTATCTTTATTTGCTTTTCTTAGTATGTAGATCTAAAAGTCTGCCATTTCTTATACGAAAGTTCAGTTCCATGAAATTCAGCTACTGTTCCTACTCTAAAATATAATTACAACTTTTCAAGTCACTATCTAAGCATTACCGCAAAGCGGAAGAAAATTAGCACAAGAAAGGTATGAAAACTCTTTGTGAAGAGAAGGATGTAATGCTGATCGTTGGATCCCTCTATATTATCAAAATCTCAGAAGGAATAAAAAACAAACATTAGGATAAAAATTTAAACTAGAACCTATTAAAGGATTATTGCATTACAAAAAGGTCTCAGAATTAATGAAGTGCCTAAGTGAGATACTTCTGGACCTAACAACGAATTTAATAATTGAAAAGAGTTTAATCCGTCTTCGGCTGCTCTGAATCCTAACTTTTGCAACTGTCTTAATAAATCATTTCGCAAATTTCGTGCACAAATCATTCAAGTTAAGGAAACATTACATGTGCATTTCTTTACATGGATGTTTTTTAAGAAAAATGTTAATGAATATGGAACATTGAGGTACATTTCATCTTACTGGAAATTAAAATAAAGACATTATACTATTATCAGAATTTCAGCAATGACACAGTCTGTTTTGTTTCCTTTTTCCTACCTTCTATTTTCTCGGAACACTTGATCTGCGCTCAATATAAAATGTATACGTATTGTTACGTAACACTGATTTAAAATTCATCATCAATTACAAGCTATTTTTTTTAAATTCCTATTTCATTATAGATAACAGAAATGATACAGTTTATTTTGTTTCTTTTTTCATACCTTCTGTCTTCTCGAAGCTCTTGATTTGTGCTCAATATAAAATATATACGTATTGTCATGAAACACTGATTTAAAATTCATCATTAATTATGAGATATTGTCTTAAAAACCCTATTTTATTATAGATAAATATTTCTGTGATTAAGAAAAACTAATGGAATGCTAACAAGAACGCAACGGAAGATAAATCATGACTTTTGAAAAAAGTAAAATAATTTCTTAGACATCAAGAGTATTTCAATGCAATCAGCGAAAAGGCCGAAGTGTTATGGTTATTTTTCACTTTACATGAAAGTTAAGTGTATACATATCGCAATTAGATCTACGCATGATCTTATCCGTGTTGTCTATACAAAACAGAAACTTCTAAATCTCGTAAGAAGCTATAAATATCATCTTCTCTTCTACATGAAAAAGAAATTCGTATTTACCCGAATAGAAAATGGTCTCATGTATAAAATTCCCTTGCATTTTAGAATGTGCTTGTTACAGAACAGAAGGGCTTTCCATAGGAAGTGTTCTTATGTTGTTGGTGTCTTGTCTGTATTATATAGAAGAATGGTTGCCAGAGTCTACTGAAGGAGCAACTGGACTTATGTTTGTGCACTCCAAATTTGAAGGAGAGCACCCGGGGGTGATCAAACGGCTCCCACCCCTCTCAACTTCCAAGAGACCACATTAGAGGACTCTCCACTCTTCGCATATTTAGAGTCCCTCCATGCCACACGGACACTATACATTTACAAACATCCATGTCTTCTCCGGGATTCAAACCCCGGCCCTTCGGTACCGCAGTAGGCTTCCCTAACCGCTATACTGTGTGAGCGACAAGCTTTTTTATACACTTTTATTATAAGTTAAATATCTCAGTAACATATGTTCCTTCTTAGAAATTTCCTGAGCAATCGAAAAGTCTTAACAATACATGACACTGGTCCTTTTAGCAGAACGCAGGATAGAGGTTCTTTGCAAGATAATGTGATGTTTTTACTAGTCGGACCTAACCTAAAACATCATCATCATTGCATAGAGATCCAGTGAACCGTTATTATCTGGTCTTATATATTATCCAGTTATCCAGTCAACTCCGTTATTGCCTACGCCGGTAAAATGGTGTTGTGTCACGAAATTAAGTGTGTTTATGTCATTTAAGTAATCAATATTTAAGTATTTTTATTTTTTATTTGTGTTTGAATTTTAAATTCGAAATTATGAAGAGCGTAATGCAATATTTATTTGTAAAGAGTGTATTTAAAATCTTTAGGCAATTATTTTTGTTCAACGGTTCAGTTTTGTAACTAAGAAAGGGAGCGTCTTTGAACGGAAATGAGATCTGTGGGAATAGCTTTTAATATAACAGTTGGAACTAAGGGCAGTATAGTATTGTTTCGCATGTCTTCGCTGGGGGCTTGTTATTGGGCAGTAAAGGAAGTTGCAAATTGGCTTTCTTTTTTTCACTCGCAGTCTCCTTTTGTGAATGTTGCAATGCTTATATCAAGGAGTTCTTTCCTATGAAAGGTGCCACTGTAAAATTTGATCTCGAAAGGGTAGTTTTGTTGTTTTCCTTACATTTTTTTGCTTGTTAGCGGAACTTGGATGAATTGTTAAACTTGGATGAAAGGGAAAAGTTAGATCGCGACTAATACTCGAATTCAACTTACAAGTTTATCGCTCATACTCCTTACTCGCTGTTAAATTGTAGCAGAATTATCACTAAAATTAGCGAAGAAAGTATCTTGTGATTAGCGTAGATTTTAGCCAAATCTTTATCGATTTCAAGGGCAACAGGTACTGGTCTCTCTTCATCAGAAGCAAAAAAAATCGCCAACGAAGGAAAAGCCGTAGTTGTATATATTGTACCAAACAAAAGGTTGCTGCTTTGCTAATTTTATGTTTTACTTTGGAGCTTTTGCCTTCTGTCTTGATAATAACCTTTTTTCACAACTTTGAAAGGAATTTAGTATTTCTATTAACTCAAGTTCCAAACTAAACGTCATAACTTATATGCTGTAGCTATATCTCTTCATTTGTATTTTTTAGATGTTATGGTTTCAGATGCGGAAATCTTCACAATTAAAAATGTATTAAAAGTAAAGTTGTAAGGTTTTAGTTTAAACTAACAAAGTTTTATTTTTAATTTCCCTTTCCTATGTATTCTTATTTCAACTTCCCGTTAGAATGAGCGCGCGTTTCAGCACCATCTTGTAGAGCAGTTTCGAGCTTCATGAGAGTGGCTGGAGGTGGAAAACGTGAAGATACAGCACAGCCTAGAGCATTCCAAAGATTTTCAATGGGATCAAAGGTCGGGCGAATATGCTGGCCACGCCATGCGCGCAATCTCTTCACTCTCCAGGTAGTCATCGATGACGTCAGCTCTATGGGGACGTATGTTATCGTCCATTAAAATAAAAGTAGGGCCAACTGCTGCAGCGTACAATCTCACGATGGGTTCTAGGACTTCATCTCGCTACCGTACAGCCATCAAAGAACCCCGTTTAAAGATGTGCAGGTCGATGCGGTATCCTAATGGCCATATCCTTATATGGTTGTCATCTGGCTCCAGAGCAAATCTTGACGCATCAGTAAACATGACATTGTCCCAGTCAGACACATTCCAATTGACATGTTCCCGGCACCACTGTAATCGTTCCCCTCTTAATTGGACGGATAGAGGAACACAAACTCGAGGTACCCGGGCGTACAGTCCACTCATGTGTCATCTTCGGCGTACAATAGCTGCAGATATCGCCTTACCAATGGACGCTGTAACCATAGATGTCACACGTGTGGAGGTCGCTCTGTGATTCTGCTTGGCTACAACAGCAATATATCGATCTTCCGCGTGGGTTGCGACCCTTGGGCGACCGGCTACGGGCCTTCGGACAACTGTCTGTGTAGTTTGGAATTGTTTCCATAAACGTGAAATTAAAGAGTGATGAACGCCGCAGAAAAGAGCAACATCTGTGATCGACTGTCCTGCTTCAATGCGCCCCACAATACGCCAGCGCTCAGAATCTTCCATTCGTCTTCTGGAACTCATAGAAACACGTATGTCTTGAGAACAAATTGTGCGAAAGTTGTAAGGTTTTAGGTTAAACTAACAAAGTTTTATTTTAATTTCCCTTTCCTATGTGTTCTTATTTCAACTTCCCGTTAGAATGAGCGCGCGTTTCAGCTTTATGCTAATTTGAAGTGGAGCCAAGTTTATATTTAAACGGTAGCGAGGAACTACTCAGAGCGAGAGAGCTTTTAGTCTCATATCACTGCTGTTCTGTTCGATGTTCGCCTGACTAGCTAGTATTTAAATTCTAAGCCTTAGCGCTGTTACGCTATTATTTATTGAAATAATCTAAGTGCGTTAGTATTAGCTAAATCTTGCTACGCACCATTGATCATTTAGAGGCCAACCTTGAGTTTATAGCTCTGTGAGCAACGACTACTTAATTTCTATTTTTAGTTTAATTAATTTGATTTTTCAAGTTAGACCCAAGTGCGGTCATTATTTTCTGTTATCCCTCCCGAGTCGGGAAGTGGCTGTACATAATGTGGTTTAATAAAAGAGGATTTTAAATCCTTCTTACATGCAGTTATTCTACCACTTAACCACATAATTCTACCACAGAACATAGCTGCATTCAGCTCCCTGTTCAAGATCAGGACTTAGACTACTTCACGAATATGTTCGCCAAGAGTATGCATAGAACACTCAGTCCTGACAAAGTCACAAAATCTGCATAATAACAGGATGTTGTTTTTCAAAAACATTGATGATATTCATGATTATAAGCTCGATGGTTACTTTTAAATAATGTTCTAGTATTATGCATGTTTTTTTTCTAATTCCGCATTCAAAAATGTTAAAACATTTTGCGTTGGAATGAAACAGAATTGAAAAGAAAACGTGTAAAGTACAAAACTGTTTAAAAAAATATAAATACTATATAGTTTTATTCTATAAACATAAACTATAACTACTTTATAGTTTGCAAGTACAAATACTTTACAGATTTTGTGTGTTTGTGTTAATTTTTGATCATCTTTAGGTAAGCTACACTCTACGCAATAACTTTATGATTCACTTTTTTAGTTTCTTAACCGAAGAATGCAAACAAACCTGCAATTTAGAACGCTAAAAGCAAATAAAAGTCGTTGGTCATCAGAGAACACAGTTTTGATTTGATAGTTATAAGCGAGACTTTGAAACCAGTATTAGCTAAAGGGAAGCCGCGGGATCGCAATTTGAACGTCAGTATAAAGTCATTTAAAGTATTTTAATTAATTTTTATCTGTCATGCATTCTTCTTTATTAACTAATATAGTGAAAGCTAAAATTTAAATGTAAATTCACTACGCAAAAGGTGAAGCATTTCATATAAATATATATCTAATGGAAAAAGAAATACACCAAAGCAAAATGTTAAATTATTTAAAAAAGAAACATTAAGCTGGTGTCGGTTTTAAGTTAAAAAAAACGGATTAGAAATTAAAAATATCTATTACAAAAATAAGATTACGTTTCTCGTCTAATTTTAAAGCAATAAGTATTTTAAGAAAAGCACTCTCATATAGATCACGAAGATGCACTCTCATATAGATCATACGAAAAGCAGACGTAATATTTTTGCTCAAGAACCAACGGCTATCACTTTCATACATTATGTGATAATGCTCAATATGTATTGCACGTAACTTTCAGATGGAAAATAAAACCTTTAACTTTGTCTAGCAATATTTCTTCGCATAGGACAAATAAATCTACAAACGAATTTGTTAAATTAGATGTGAACTTGAGATGAGTTTGTAAAATTTATGTATCACATATGTATGAATATAAGTAATATGTGTTGAGGAGGTAATGAGTTTTAATTAAACTACGGACATAAATATTTCAATAGGTCTGTATAAAATTTTGCTTTATGGGAAAATTTGCGACCTATGTCACAGAACAGATATATGTTTAATTGGATATTAGAGAACGATATTATTTAAAACGCTTCTTAAAAGTATTGGCTCGAAGTTATATTGATTCGTATCGCGGACTGATAGTACTGGCTCTCAGTTTTACTTAAAGGTCAGTCTGTAGAGACATTAGGCTATTCTGATGCTCCAGACGTGAAAATGATAAATGCCCTCGCGGAAAGTCAAACCTGGACCTCTCGAACACGTACCGAGTGTGCTACCGTTTCACCACGAAAGCATACAGGAAGAAAGGAGAAAATGTCATACAAGTTTATATGCAGTTTGAAGTCTGCTTTAAGATGCATGATGATTTTAACAGGAAAGACATTCGATATGACCAATTCAAACATTCTAAACACAGACATTTAAAAATACGACAATATCATGTCTGGGCATATGATCCCTTTGCTTTGCAAACCGATATCTAAATTGCATAAGGAATTATTATCTGAGGCACATATAATATAAATAACACATGCATATACATTATAGTATATAGTATATATATATATATATACTAGCTTTTACTTGTGGCTTCGCTCGCGTTGATGTCCTTAAATAAGTTTAAAAAACTATTGAAAAGAAAAAAAAATATTTATTTTTTTTTGTTATTGCCTTACCAGCATAAAAGTTTAGTTAATATTACTTATTTTTTAAGTTAAAAAAACACTCCGCGTAAAATTTCAGTAATAAGAATGGGCAAATGTGGCAGACCTCGTTTCTGCCATTCAATGGAGTACATGTGGCACTGCACGTTTCCAAATACTTTTCCTTTTGTTATTATATTAATGATCTTTTGAACTTTTAAACGGAACACGCGGGCAACTATGCCATGTGGATGAGCGACTCTTTGTCCAAGCATAAGCTCTCCTGTTATTTCTTTCCAAGAAGGATTGCAGGTAAAAGTTACAAATAGGTCAGGCCTACTGTAAGTGCGTACGTAAGCGAAAGCGTCTTGTGTGTACTCAATCAGATGACGGGGACTATACACAAAAGTGGACGGAAGAACAACCATCTTGCCTAAGTCGTTAGAGCTAATATTACCATCTCTGCTAATTGCATCTTGTAGGTGAATGTAATTTTCAATACGTAGTTGTGTCTGGTTTAAAGAAGCGTAACGAAGGCGTTTGCTCTCTACTTTGATATACATATTTACTAAGAATTGTCGAAACAGCTACATCGATCGCGAAAGGAGGTTGAAACCATTCTCTCGAAGCATCATGTGATAGGCGTAAAATTCCATGCAGGAAATTTTGTTATTGAGGACTGGCTGTTTTGTAGTTGGATTAATCTGCGGAATATGAAAATGGTATCTCAATTGCCCTTTACTAAAAATTAATGGGTACTGCAAAGCATCGTAAAATTCATTTGCAACCCGTGTCAGTGTATTATTATGTGCTCATAACACTATATGTCGTGAAGAGCATGGGTCGCCAGTAACCAAAACAACAACTTCATTAATTGTCGGTGCATTATAGCGCCTCTCCTGTTCGCCACGTGAAGTTCGATCAGAATGAATGACAATTTTAGAATCGTCTTGAGACCAGTTTTCTACTGTAATTTTGAAGGTATTTATCAAAACGTTGTGGTCATGTAACATTTTTGAATTTTCAATACTATATCTCTCTCGACTCCATCAATATATTGACAACGACGGCTTACTTCATCTTCTTCTTGACCCATAACATAAACTTGCAAAATTTATGCGATTCATTATCTGTTGGAAAAAGTGAACCAATTCTATGATATATCAGGCCCTGTACGGTAAAAGTTTGTGAAACCTCGGACATTCTTATCTTTTTGTCTACTCCAAAAGATGTCATTTGGAAGCAAGAGTTGTACTTTTTGATTTTACTTAAAAAACGCTTTGATTCATCTGTATCATATAGATATAGAGTTTTCAGGGGTTCTTCTGATTCATCAAGAAAGCTAAACTTTACCATTGGAACAGCACATTCCTGCAGTTTCACCTTTCGATTTTGAAGCTTCGCAAAACTAGCATTTTTTACTCATCGAATTGATAACAATTATTGGACAATGATGGTAATCAACTGAAGGATCGTATTGAAGTCCAGAATCATTAAATACGGACCGATTGTTATACATGACATTTCGCCGGTGTTCGGTTTGCATTTCTGCATGAACGATTCTTCTCGCCTGCAATTGTTCTGGAGTATCTCTCGCTCTAATAACTGCCTGTTGTTGAGCTTGTTCTTCCAAGCGAATCAGTGTTTGAAGAGGCGTTTCAATAACTCTCAAAGCAGTTTGAAGTTCATCTTGTTCTTTCAAGCAGATCTGCGTTTGGACAGGTGTATCAGCAGCTCTGAAAGCAGCTTGGCGTTCAGCTTGTTCTTCTAAAACAATCTGTGTTTGAAGCGGCGTTTCAGCAGCTCTCAAAGCTGCATGTCGTTCAAGTTGTTCTGTCAAGCGGAGTTGTATTTGGAGAGACGTCTCAGCTGCTCTCATAGGAGCTTGACGGGAAGTTTGGGCCTCTAATCTTTCTTGTCTTTGAGAAATTGTTTCATCATTTCTTAAAATAGATTTTGCCTTGCTTGTTCTTGTCTTATTAATTGTGCACGTGCGGAAGATTCTTGGGATCGAGCAATTTTTGCTGCCCGGGCCTGAGATGAATTCCTAGATATATTAGATTTACGTTTGCGAGGCATTTTAAAAACGAAAAGAAAAACTATAAAAAATTAAACTGTCATTAAATTAGTTTCAAACTCCGCGTGAATTTTAAAAAATACGTGTATCGCTGCGAATTCTAGTAAAACTGCTATATATATTTTCTAATGACTGAAAAATGTTTGTGGAAGAAGCGCCAAAAGCCGGAAATCCTGAAGGATTTTAAATAATAAATTAAATTAAACAAATAAAAATTAATAAACGCTTAATTAATAAATGTTATGTTTTCACACCTTAATTATTTAACGATCATCATGAAATTTTCGAGAAATATTTTTGGTATATTAGAAAAGGTTAAAAATATTTGCGTGGTTTAAGCCACGCACGTGGGCTCGCAGACAAACTTTTGCATTTTTAACTTATTGTTATGAAACTTTCAACATTTAATATTTATACAACGACAATAATTTTAAGCTATAAAACCTCTTATATAGCTTAAGTGTTAACTGATAAGTTACATTTTATAGCCTATAACTTTTTCTAATATATCAAAAATATTTCTTGAAAATTTCATGATGATCGTTAAATAATTAAGGCGTGAAAGCGTAACAAACAAACAAACAAACTCACATTCCACATTCGCATTTATAATATTAGTTAGGATGTGTGTGTGTGATATTTCAGAGTTGCTCAGTCGTTTCACTTTGATAGCACAGAGCTAACTAGTGAAGATGAAACCAATCACGTTTTCAGTCATACCAGAGAGAAACTGCTGCATAGATATGAATGGAGGGAAAATCACAACTAACTTGGTGACTAAAACGTCTTTTTTATTTTGAACGAGAGCAATTTTTCAGAATATATATTTTTGTTTAATCGGTATTTCACTGGAGATGCTAAACGCGCTCCACAATTTCTATACACGCAGTTTACATTGTAAACAATACGAAAAAGATTAACAAAGACAGGTGAGTTTCCTAGGCAGAGAAAGTAGAGAAACAGTGATATGTAATAACTGCAGTAGTATTTTTGAACTCGAAAATCTTTGTTTTAGTCCTTAACAGAGACTGAGCAAAAGATAGCTCGTTGCAAATACTGGAGGGAAAGTGTGATGTAACATGGTACAATATGAAGTCTTGAAGAGTGAAGGTATGCAAATAAAAATAAGAATTTATAGGAGCGTTTTAATTCAGTTGGTAATAACCTTTTCTTCCTATTTTGATATCTTACATAAATATTCTGCTGCATTTTTTTTCTTTCAAAGGATGATAAATCTTACTTTCACAAACTGGGTGACTCACAAACTTTCCTGAGCTCACTGAGCCGAGTAAGAGACTGGACATATGTATACATACATTTATAAACTTTTGGCGAGGGCGATTGCAACCAAAATAGTAGGTGCACGTTTACATATTATAGCAGTCCTATAAACAAAATTTCAACGTTCAGGGGCTACTTGTTTTTGAGTTATGCGAGATGCATACATGCATACATACGTACGTACAGACGCCACAAAAAATATCTTCAGAATCCCTTTTAAATGAGTGTTATAATTTTTGGGGGAAACATAGTCCTTTATTCGGATGTCACGCAAAAACATCGTTAAATTGCTTTCGATGGCGCTTAAAATGGATATTTTCGTTGAAATGCCATACTCGAATTTTTCGCGATTACAATACTTCCTTTTTACTTCGTACAGGGAAGTAAAAAGCCATTTAAAGTGAAAAAATATTTTAATAAATTTAAAATATTAGGTATCTTCTCACGTTATGTTTTTCATTTACAATAAAAAAAAAGTTCAATTCGATCACGATTTAAAACGCTCAGGTCTTAGTATGACACACTCACTCTAATTTGCTTGCATACTGCTGCATATGAACATTGTATTGGGATGATGTACTGCATTTAATTTCATTCATGTGTCAGAGTGAAAACATTTCAACTGGCCGCATCTTTCACATTAATCTTCATTTCTGAAATTGCTGATCATAGCTCAGTGATACAAGAACGTGAAACAGGGGTTCATTATGTTTCCTAAAAAACATTTAATGCATCTTTGGCACACAAATATTCTTTTTTAAGAAATAAATACACTTGAAGCATAATAAATACATAGGATAACAATTCGATTAGGCCAAACTATTTAGATATTTTTTAATTGCTTTGTTACTGTTATTATTCTCCTAAAAGAATACTTCTACTCATTTAAGGCCTTGGGGAGATTTTAAGACATCGGAAGCATTTTATCCTAATTAAATGGGCTCTAAATCACATCCTTACGCCAAGTGAGTTGCTAGTAATCACGAATGAGGATTAGGGCTAATGAACTGCATTAAGAAAATGGCCCATTAATGACACTTTAAACAACACTACTACATTATTTAGCTGCGAGTAGTAATAGCTTGTTTTCTCTTCCGAATTAAACATGGAATTAACTTTTGAATTAACCTTGAAGGTAAAATGGGAGTTCAATTTTTGCACTTTTTTAAATCACTAATTGGAAGTTTTTAAACTTCTTATTAATTACCAAAGTATCTATTTATATAAGGACAGAAACGCTTGTCTTCTATAGCTGATGTCTCATACATGAAGTTACGTTATATCAAGAATGAGTTAGTTTATGTTCGCTTTCGAGCCGAAAAACTAGACTATACCTTTCACTAACTGTTTATTGATTATATTCAATTAAGGTATTTAACTTTTTTCAATGTATTTAACTTTTTTAATGTATTGTACTTTGTATTCAATTAATATTATTTATACTATCAATATGATAAAATGTATTAATAGTATTGCAGATATAAGAATACCGAAACGTTGCAGATTTCTTCCTTTATTTTCACGAAATTGTCTTCTACGGGCGGCTGAAATGAGTGTGATTATAAATGACTCATTGAAATTTAAAACGCTGCCTGTTATGTATTTGTCCCTTTACTCCCTTTTCCTGTAATTTTCCTTACATTTCTTTATATTGAATTTACACTTTTTTTGATACGTTGATATTAATAAACAGCACTTCATTTGTCTCTGGAAAACTACCGAAGCTTTGTGTACGATTAATTTATTATGTAAATTCTTATAGTAATCTCTGTTTCTGGGCATTTTAAGACGATTATTTCCACAAAATATCAGATTGTCATAAACCCCATATTATCAAATCATTGGAACACGAGAAAGCATTCTTTTCTCATAATTGGAGAGTGAAGTGAAATAGTCAGAAATTATGCGATTAAACCATTTGAGTGCAGTAAAATACGCGACAGTTATCTACTTAAGAGTTAGGAGGCCTTCGTTGAAGACTTCTTAAGAGACATTGATTAAGATTAAGCATTTCGAAAACGACGAAATCATCAATGCAACCAACCCCTTTCCTAGAATACGAACACTGTGAAACTACCAGTGTACAGGGATCTTAAATTCTTGGCCCTGAATGGCTAAAAAACTTGGAAACAAATTCTGCCCTTTTCAATCATACCTTAAATTGATCTCATTGCACCCCTCAGCGCAACGCTATGGTGAGCAATTAGTAAATATTATATTTCATAAGTGCTGAAATTTACAATAGCGTATAAAGTTAAATTTGCTCACCATTTTTTTATTTATAAGCAAACGCCATACTAAAGAATATAAATAAACTTCTTGTATTTCATTTTCTTTCTTTAAATCTCAAAGAGCCTAACTCAAACAACATAATGCATCAGCAAATTTTTCATGTTTCCCCGAACAACATTTTTACAGAGGAATACATATTCCTCTAAAAAAATGCCGAAGCCATTACGCACTAAATAGAAATGGATGTCTCGACATGAAACATTCTTTTATTTATTTATTTTATTTAAACTCTTTTTTTCTCCATTTGCTCTTTCAGTTTCATTCAGATCTGTGGTATAAAATTCTAATGAATTCGCTAAATGCTTAAAGCAATTTCGGAAACGATAACTTTAGTTTATGTTCCTGGACACTTACATATTCTAAAAGTTTCAGAAAGTATGTTAGTACAAAAAGCATCAAAATGAGAACTTACAACCAAAGAAAAATAACTGATGAATTATTCAATCCTGAAATATTTCGACAAAGAATGGTTTTCCTTTTGTCAATAAAAACTCATTTCCTAACACGTTGATATTTCCTATAAAAATCTACATTAAAACATTAAAATCCGTGTATTAACTTTGGATATTAGTGAATTAAATTACTGTGATTATAATAACTCATATTGCATATTGAATGTAGGCATAACTCCTTTTCGTAACAACAAAAAAGTTTAAAAACTACTGCACGCTTAGATTTCCGAAAGTTAAACAAATCATCCATCAGGGATGTGACATCACCTAAATGTCGTACAAAACATATTCAGAATTTTGGCCCTATCGTTTGTTTAGAGATACGTTTAAAACTTAGTTTTTAATTTTTTTAACTAGAAATTTATTAATTTGAAATATGTTCACAAAATTTATTTATTTATTATTATGTACAGCTTGCAAAGTTTTCTAATTTATGAGAAAATAATGCGAAAGTGAAATCTCAAAAGCTGTTAACCTATTGAATAAAAACTTCATTTAAATAGCGTTTCCTTCTAGCATTAGACATTGAAAAGTTTTGTGCTTAAATAAGTACCATCAAATTTATCTTAAACATTTATATTTTGTGAAAAATATCCAGTTCTCGCAGTCGCTACTAGTCCATTTAAGAAAGTCATAGCGATAATTAGAAATGTTTTCTTGTAATATATTTCTTTTTGCTTCATTGTACTATGATTACTTATGTGAACACTAATAATGATGCTTATTAAGCATCATTATTAGGTATCATTAATTAGTATATTAAGTATCATTAAGTATTAGCTTATTAAGTATCATTTTTTTTGCAGCAATACTATCATAGTCGATGCTTGAAGTAGTCTGACCACTTACAAAGAGTTTACTATGTGTATTATCGTATTACATACATTCTACTATGTGTATATTAATTAGTATTATTACAGCTAAAGATTGTGCACATGTTTTCTGAAGTGAGTCACAAACAAAACTAAACAAAAATCGTGAATGAATGTGTAGTAACACTTTTATGTCAAACTAAAGCTCCGAAATGTTAGTTTAGGAAAAATAGTAATTTATCTGTATAAGTTCTAGTGAATGAAGGTAGTTTTATGTTAATTTAGTAAAGGAAAGCCTATTCAAGAATACTTCAAAAATATATTATATTACTAAGTGCCCGATGCCAGTTACGTTAGATTGAGAGTAATGCATGTAACAAGAGAGAGACCGATACCGCTGTAATACTTCTCTAATAATGATGCAAAAATTACGATTCATAGTCATACATTTTTCCGTCTGATGCGACATGGAACCCACATAAAAAATTTCAATAGAAAAATAAGCTAATTCTCTCCCATTATATCAGGAACAACGGCACCCAGTCTTTAATGATTTTCGTCTTTCTAATAAAATGGTGGTGAAGGCTAAAGTTCCATCCAATATTTCACCTATATTCAATTTTAGTCGATTAAATGTGTCAAACATTATCATAATTTAGAAATCAATGACGCAATCAACCAAATAAATACACAAACAGACATTCTTCTTTATACGTAAGAATTTTGTAAAATTTACAAATTTTTGATTAACAAACTCTACGATTTGAAAGCGAGCAGTAGCGACACTTTTCGAAATAAAACATTTTTAACGACGTGCGATACTGTTGCCACTCGGAAAAATGAGTGCGAAAATTAGCGCTTTCAGAGTTTTTAATTAATATTTCGGATGATTAAAATCGTACGAAACTGGGAATAGCCGAAATGGCTTCTCATGAATTTTTGGAATCCGGAATAATGTATTTAATGTTTCGTAATGATATTACGAAACTTAGAAATATTTTATTAACAAAAGCGAGCAGTGGCAACAAATTTCGAAATAAAGCAAATTTTCATATCCAGCTTGCGACACTGTTGCCACTGGAGAAAATGGGGACGAAACTTATTGTTTTTCCCAATTTTTAATTAATATCTCTGATTTTAGCCATGTTTTTGAAAAAAAAAAGTGAACATCGACCTTTTCCAGGAAAATTTGGTGACGATAGCTATAGTAGTGACTGAGTTATTAAAGGACAACCAAAGATACAGTCTTTCTTCCTTATAGCTTATCGTAAATTAATAGTTTTGATATTAAGATCTAAATATTATGAGAACACCTGAAGTCTTTATTGTGCTTATTTTTTGCTTCTAAATTATCTTTGTAATATTAATAAATTTAATGAGAATTAAAAGCATTTCTGCCTTCAATGAGTTTAGAAGATATGAACCTTGTGATGACAACAATAGAAAAAGTATTATTTGAACACGGAGGAGGAAAATATTGAAATTATTTTTAATTATTATACAAACTGTTATTTTGTTGCATCCTATTTCAATTTTATTCCTGAATTAAGCACCCTGCTACACATATGGCCATCAACGAAAATCATTAACAGTTAGAAGAATATAGTGGGATGATACCGTGACATTCATTGTTCCTGGAAATGATTTATATCACATCCGAAAAGCGACATTTTTACTGGCCACTTTGGAATCATAAATCATTCTGACATTCGGTCGACGTTTTTAATAATTCAGAATGTTTAACGAATGAATTAATGGAATATTTGCCAAAAATGACATTTCACGTTTTCTTTCCTTCCAACATTAGGCGGTTAAGTTACAGTGAAAAGTTACAGTGATAAACTAAAGAATAAAGATAAAAATTTTTGACAAAAATTATTCTTTTAATTTCCTGCGACTGATGAAGTATCTCTGATTATCATAATCTACAAAATGAGTACAAAAGTTTCACAGTAACCGATTATTTCGCATATCATAAATTTTTAGAAAAAAATATAAGTGTATAGGAAAGAAAAGTGCTATATGAATTGAAATCATTGAATATAATTATGTTTTGTAGTAGTCCTGCCACTCGATTTATTCTTCTGAAAAAAGGAGTCTTAATTTGTAATTTTTAAAAAAAGTAATTGTTCATTACAGAAATTTAGAAACTCACTGAAATTATCTATAACATTTTTCTAACATAAAGCATTTTTGCTAATAACAGACGTTAGCAACTACTAATTGTACTGATGGAAGTTCAATAAAATTGATTACTACAGTAGAAGTCATAAAATCAAGAGTGGCTAATATCCATCCGAATTTTCGAAAAACTAGTTTTTTAGAATTTAAAGGCTAGAAGAACAACAAATATGTATTCACTTCTGCGAAAAAAGCATGTTTTATTATTTCGTTTCTCGTATTTTTTTCAACAATAAAATACAGCATAAATCATTATAGAAATACAATTAAAATAATAATTCCAGTACGCTTGTTTAATTTATTTTTAGGAAAGGAGGGTTTGTTATGATTAAGAAACAATTTACAAGAGTAAAGACTCTACAGGAATTCACAGTATCAGACAGTACAATCAGAAGTTATGCAACAAACTACTAAGAACGTTAAACACAACGCAATGCAAAGCGCATCTAAGGAGAAAGCTAACTCGGATATCTCATTTCATGCGGAAGTAACAACTCGCAACAACAATAACTAAACAACTGAGAGTAGCAGCTCTATCTGCGACCTTAAATAAATTTCAACCGACCGCCAAGATATTTCTAGTACTTTCTGATTCTCGAAATTACTGGAAAGCAATATGAGGGTCGAATTATGATTACAGCTAACATAGTGGTTAGTTACATTTTGTCAATTTCAATACATATTGTGGTGATACAGGGCTCGGACCGAAATATTCCAAAAATGTCGCCACGTTTGGCGACTTTTCGGGATTTTTTCGCCAAATCTAGCGACAAGATAAACCTTCAAATCCGTTGTCAGCTTGGCGATATCTCGCCAAAATACCGAAGTAAGCAATTAATTAATATTAAATGCATTTGCCCCTGTATTCTTACTTCTCCGGCATAGCTTGCTCTTAAAATTTGTAGCTTAATTATGGAATATATAATTGTTTAAAATTGTAAATTACTCAACATGTACAGCAGAAGTAATTTAATAGCTTCTGTAAAAATCACTTTAATGTTAAAATCAGAAGAAAAAATTAAAAGAGTACATAAATTAAAAATTTTATTAATGTAACATGGCGTAACAAAAGACCAAAATTCACTTAAAACTGGTTCGTATTCACATTGTACATTGTGGAAACCACAAAAACGTCCATGCAGCAGCCCGTCCGCCGGTATTCAAACACGCATGTGATTAATGTTTGAAGATATGTATGGTGAATACTTTTCCTGTTCAGCTAATAGAAGTTGTAGTATATCCTTAAAATAATTTTTTACAAATATATTACTAAATATTTCTTAATATATATAAATAAAATATAAATTATACAGTGAGATTTTTTTAAAAATATTTTCTTACAAATTTCTCATAGTATACTTTTTAAATATTTATAAAGGGAGAAACGATATGGTTATATATGGTTGCTCAAGAATAGAAATAATTTCATAGAAAATCCATCTGAGCACATAGGAGGATCTAACTCTATAACAGAGAAATTATCTCAACCAGTATTTTGAATCATTCCTAATGTTAAACATCAATTTCACATTCAGTATAATACGGAAAATCCTTAAAATTGCAGATTGCTTTCCAAAATGTTGCGGGGTTCCACCCTTTTATTTAACAGTTAAATGTGAGGAACCTCTTACACCGATAAGCGAATAATCGCTTGAGTGTGTAAACAGAGACGTAAGACTCAAGAAGGGTTAATTATCCTTTATTTCTCAAAATAACGATGAACACAGTCGGCTCCTAGCTCAGAGCGTACAGCACAGCCTCCACGTGGGCTTGAACTCAAAGTAATATGAATTAAAGCTTTACTAAAGCTTGGCTAAAAAGATATAGCTGAGGCTATCAAGATTCTAAGTAGTTAGCGCCTAAATCTCAATTAAGTAGGCGAAGCTATCATGGACCTGAAGTACGGCCGAGCATAGTAATAGCTTAGAGACGTAGGCTAAAGGCAAACGCGCGCTAGTCAGAAACTCTGGCCCTTTCCCGAAGTCAGCGAAACTTTGACTTAAATGCTACTCTTACTCATTTGCATTAAACGCGATTCTGAAAACACACTCTGGCAGGTAAAATTGTAAGCTAAAAATAGAAAGGATAGGAAAGTACTTTTAACGCAAAATAACTGTTAAAATCGTAGGATAAACCTTACAATGTTTAATGATAAAAATACATTTTCAAGAATATCATGTTAACACCGAATTTTTCTCAATAATTCAAGTTGAAATAAAATTTTAAATGAACTTGGAAGCCATTTAAATTAAGCCTTGTGATATTAGTTTAATTTTTAAGCATAAAATAATCGCAGAATCATAGATAATAATAAAGAAACTCGTTATAAAGAAAAAATCAGAGGATTTGCCAAAAGTACCTCAGGCGATATCCATTTCATCAAGCGGATCTAGAGGGACCCGCTGAAGTAATAATGATATAGGGTTTCAACATCTGTCGCTTAATTTCTATTTAAAATGATAATAAATGTATCACTTCCGTAAATAAAAAGGGGTATAGAAAACGTATACACAGAAATTCAAGACGAAAGTTTGCAAGTAAAAAAGATAGAAAAATTGAATAAAGCGAAGAGTTTGCAAAAGGGATTAAATGAACTTTTTAAACCTCAATAATTTTTATAAGAATAAATGAATTATATCAGTTTCAACATAGTATTTTATTCCTAAACAGAATTCTACAACAATATTAAATAATTAGTACTATCCAGATGATTTTATTTATTTCCTTTCCTAAATATTTCATTATATTATTTATTTTACAATGATATATGTTATGAAAATAATATTTTTAATGTTAAATAAAATATTTAGTTAAATAAAATAATAGCTATGAAGAAGAAGAAAAAGAAGTCATGATGAGATGTAAACGTTGCGTCAATCATATTGTTAAAATTATCCCTTTTGTAGATATGTTTAATACACAGCCCCTGGCATTTTACAGAAAGCTTTTGTAACATTTTTACTACCATTTGTTACAGAATATTTTATATAAGCTATAAAAGACAGTTATTGCAGAATAATTTTCACCATTTATTACACAGCCACATTTTTTCAGTAATTAAACTACATTTCTTCTTTTGAATGATGACATTTATTTCAGAAATATATAAAAGTCTTATTTATCTTCATTACGTGCATTTGTTTAAGAGTGAACTATTCAAATTTTGAAAAATAAGACACACAATTAGCAAATGGTCAATGAAATTATTGCCCGCTTTAAAATAAAGTACGGTTTGAATTAAATTTTTGGATGCTTATTAGGTGTGTGATTATTTATGTTGCCATATAGTATTTTCTGTATTTTACCACCTTTATAAATTTATTAGTCTTAATTTCAGTGAACTGGACTTTATTAAACACTGATTTTGTATCCTGTGTTTGAAAGTTGAATTTGATATCTAAAATATGTTTTATACATTAACTGCGAGAAAACTAAAAATAATTCTCTTTAAACTACAACTCTAACTTCTGAAAAAAATCCCACCTTCAATTGGCTAATAATGTACAGTTAAATATTTTATTTTCCATATTTTCATCCCTTGAAGAAAAGTACGCGGAGAAGGAAGCGCAGTCACCGAACCGAACCTCTCAAAATGGAATGTAGCCACCGGCCTATGCATTTTCAGCAGTGATGCCTAATTTTACAAACAAAATTCATACAAATCAGCATTTTAATAAATGACCTCAATTTTTAAAGTTACGTACTTAATACATAAATTCTTAATATGCATTAATATAAGAATATCACATTTATAGAAATAAATGAAACAGGGGAAATATTAAAATTATAACTATACACATGAAAACAAAGTTACAAATACGAAACGTAAAAGAAACTTAAGCAATAGCTATCTTTAGGTAATTGAATTTCGATTTTAAAATTCTGCCGTGTGTGGAATAATTCAAAAATATAATCGACACACAGGACAATAACGGCTTTTTTCACCGAGCAAGAAGGATGCACGCATCAGGAAAGCTGATGTCTTTCCACTTCTGTAATAATGACGTAAAGTTACTTTTTAATTAACCAAGAAGGCCTATGTTCAGTTTTAAAATATATCTATAAAAGACAACTAATCCGAGTATTTCCATCACAGATATTTGGCGACGTTACACCCGCTATAGTCAGCAAAATGTGTTTCCCCACATTCTAATAACGAAAAACGCAGACTAGAAACGAAGACAACAACAAAGAAAACACGAAATTCCTAAAGAAATAAACAAAAATGCCGGAGTGTCTTTAACTTAAAGAGTTGTGATTCCCAGTTTGTTTATACCAATCGGAGTGCTTTTAATTAAGGAGTTGTGATTCCCAGTTTGTTTATACCAATAAATCTATTAAAACAAGAAGCGCATAACAGAAACTGATGCTCATACATGAAGATCAAAAGCCACATGACTTAACCGATGGGACCGTTATCATTTAGCAACATCTACTGGCATTTTAAAATTTAAATAAAACCTTCTGTTTTCAAATTTCGCATACGCGATGCTGGGCTGAAGAGAGGGATCGGAGCTCTTCGTGTATATAAACGATGCTGAGCTGGTAAGAGAAGAATCGTTGCGCCGCGCCTACCCGACATTGGTCCTGAACGAGGCTTGTTTATTGCAAAAAAAAGTTTCTACGTCAACTATTATCAGCCGGTCGCATTTTCTCCATGATATAACAGTAACCTGGCAAACGAGAATATCAAAAAGGAAATATTAAAAATATTCATTAATTTATTGAAAGTAAAACAAAACAAAATAAATTCTGATATTATAAAAAATAAAATACACATTTATATTCATATAGTACATTTATAAATATGTTTGTATCAGTACTGGGCAATATAATTAATAATTAATTGTAAGGTTTATCCTAAGTTTATTAACAGTTATTTTAAGTTTTGTGTCTTTCCTATCGTATCCTAATTTCAGCTTACAATTTCCTGCCAGAATGTAATTTCAGAAACGCAGTTAATGTAAATGAGAAATAGTATTATTTAAGTCGATACTTCACCGACTTCGAGAGAGATAGAGAGAGTCTGTTTCCCTGACTAGCGCGCGTTTGCCTTTGGCTAATTTCTCTCTTAGTCACTACGCTCGGCCATACCTTAGGTCCTTGCTTGGCTTCGCCGATTTAATTAATACTTAGGGGCCAACTAGTTAGATTTCTGATAGCTTCGGCTATACCCTTCAAATAGCTTAGTTAAGCTAGTTCAATTTAAATTATTATTATTTTAAGTTCAAGCCCGAGTGCAGGCTTTGTGTAAAGTTCCAAGTAGAAACTGATTGTAAATATACTGAAAAATAAAGGGTTGTAAATCCTCTTTAAGTCTTACGTGTTTTGTTCACACACTTAAGCGATTATTCGCTTGTTAATGTTCGTGGGATTCTAAGCTAGAACTTTAGAATTAAATAAGTATAACACCGCAAACTTATCAATATTAAATTAAAAACAAGTTTAGTAATCAATAGCGACTTCCATGAGACTGACTTGCAGAGCAAAATTTCTAGAACCAAGGTTTAATATTAGAAATAGACACACTGAGTTCTTTTCCTATATTTAGCAAATCAGCCACTGCAGAAAATCCGTTTTTGCTAAAGTAGGATGTTGAAAATGCCAAGAAATATTCTTGTTTTCAGTGCAAAAAACTCATCATCCACCCCTGCTCAAAATTCAATGAATCATTTATTACTAGATTGTCTTTTGATATCGCCAACTGCTGTGAAATCTATTATGCTGCTTACATACTGAATGGGCGTTTACTTAAATGAATCTTTGTTTCTATTTGTTCCCCCAGGAAGCTGAACTGAAAACAATTTGTCAAATTTTCCATAAAGCTGATACTATACATCTTCAGACATATCATTAACTCAACGGTCAACAGTTCCATTTGATAGAGGCATGGACCTCGACTGTTTGGCACAATTATCTCGAAGCATAGTTTCTAGAATCTCAGTTGCAGCGGTCAAAATAGGGCTTTTCACCAATGATGCGAGGCATTTTACATCTGGCTATTTTACATGAAATTTCGTAAGATGAAAGTAAAGCTTTTTTCATTAGCAAAGTCTTTTTTAATGATTTTTACTTTTCTTACGATTTTAATTAAAAGAATTACCGGGACTACTTAATGTACACTGAAAAAAGTTAATTAATTAATTAATTAATAAAAAATAAAAAAATAAAAATCTGAAAGGTTTCAGATTTTAAATTACGTCCAAAGGCGCGTTTTTTAACATTTGTGTGTCACCTTTATTTATTAAATATCATTGTTCTTCGCACTTAAACCATAAAATTCAGCCCAAGACCAAATCGCAAAATAATTTTAAAATGAGCATATATTTAGAATTTCCGATGCACAGTCTCGCACGCTGAAGATAAAAATGTTTTTTTTTTCTGTACAACGTTACTATTGCTCGTTTTGAAATCCTTCAGTTTCTTAATCAAAAATTCCTTTAAGTTTTACAAGATCCGAAATCGATAATAAAACAAATTCCAAATTTAATATCTGGGCTTCCAGATGCCCATATTCGGATGGAAACTTTCAGTAGTCAAACTTTGATGGCTCTAGCTACAGTTGTTTTATCACAAGATGAGAAACATAGATACATTTATGCAGATTCTTCATTATTTAATTTCTTTAAATATAACACAGTTAAATAATATTTGGTGGCAACAATTTGGAAAGGGAAAGAACGGTTTTAGTTAATCAAAGGAAAATGTCGAAACAAAATTAATAAGCCTTCTGGGAAAATTGCTCCTTTGGATTTAAAAAAAAATCTGAACGGTTTCGGATTTTAAATTACGTCCAAAGGGGCTTTTTTTTGTGTGTGTGCGTGTGTAAGTGTGTGTGTGCGCGCTATTTTTATTTATTAAATATCATGTTCTTCGCACTTAAACCGTAAAATTCAGTTCAACAGCAATATTGCAAAATAATTTTAAAATGAGCATATCTTTAGAATTTCTGATACACAGTCTCATGCGCTGGAGATAAAAATGTTTTTCTGTACACCATTGCCATTGCTCGCTTTGTAGTCCTTGAGTTTGTTAATCAAAAATTCGTTAAAGTTTTGCAAAATAGGAAATCGATAATAAAACAAATTCCAAATTTCAAATTTGGGCTTCCAGATGCCCATATTAGCAGTAGGATTACGTCATTCAAATTTCGATGGCTCTAGGTACTGTCGTTTTATTACAATGCGAGAAACATGCATACATTTATGCACATTCTTCATTATTTAATTTCTTTAAATAAAATACAGGGCTGTAATATTTTGTGGCAACGGTTTGAAAAGGGAACCGACATTTAATGTTTCCGACGCAAAATACCGAATCGAAAACAGTAGTCCTTCAGGAACAAAGCCCTTTTGGACTGAAAAGGGACTTTTCAATACCTCCCGTTCTTATTGGGCCGATTGATGAAATTCTGATTGCGTGTTTCATGTCTCGAAATGGCGACTTAAGATATATATTGGATTTATATATAACTTTGTTTTACTATAGGGTTTTGATACAAAATCGGACTTTTTCTGAAATGACGTGTTTTTTTTCACGTTCCGATTCTACGACTCAAATTATGCCTAAATATTAAATTTTGTAAAATTTGGTACGAAATTTAAGGAGAAATTTAAAAATTTATCTTGGGGAATTTTTTTCAGTTTGCGCCAAGTATAATTCACTTGGTGAACTTTTTAATTTATAGTAACCTATTTTACTTTCCTTTTTTTATCGTATACGAGAGCAAAAAAGGTCACGTTCATTAATTTCGAATAATTTTAGAAAACCACATTTTTCGTTATTACGGCTTGTAAAGAATATGCCAAATATCAAAACGCGCCAGTTCGTAAATTCACGTATATCTTAGGAAATTTCGAATAAAAAACTCTAACTTTTTGCAGGTATGCCTAGAAATACATCTACTTTAAGACGAGGTTAAAAATTTTATTGCTTATAATACAAAATGTTTTTCGAAAAATTTATAGTAATTATTTAAAAATACAAATTGATTGGAAGACGGAATCAAGTAGGTTTAATAAAAAAGTGATATTAATAAATATATATCAAATTCTATTAACATTAAGGAGCTAAAATTTTGAGAGCTAATTTTCTAAAAACTACTCGTGCGATTTTTACAAAACTCGGTAGTTTGGCATAATTTGAGTAGTAGAATTGAAATATGGGAAAATTGGCATGTCATTTCAGAAAAAGTAAGAATTTTTGGCAAAATACCTATATTAGAATAATGCTATATATAAATCTGATACACATGAAGTCGCGCTTCCGAGACATGAAAAACGCAAGCTGAATTTCGTCACTCGCCCAGTAGAACGGGAGATACAGAACTGTTCCTTTTTGTCGTCAGTGTACTTACTATAAAGCATTCCTAAATGTATTTGAAGTTCATTAGATTTCTCGCTGTCTCTTTCCAAAGTTTTGAGAAAATGGCAGGGCCTTTCTTCTTCATTCACTTCAATGCTGGTAAACCCAACATTTAACTGTCAGTGCCGAAAGACTATACACCGTTGTTAGCAACTCTTTCGAAAAGGGCCAACGACGATATATCTTTGCGTATCCGATACTGCCTTTCTATTCGCATTGCGAGAGAACTCTGTCTCAAAAGAAATTTGTAATTTTATTGCAATAGAATTAAAAATAAATGCATTGCGAAAGAATTAAAATATTTTGTGCTGATGTTATTCGCATGATTTTAAACCAATATCAAAGTAAAATTGGCATTACTTTATTTCGTAAGATGCAGCATTAAAATTTTGTAAGTATCATTCTCATTTTTGTCTTTTGAGCTTTTTTCCAAACCTTAAAAAATTCGTCAAACTGGCCCGGCAATCTCCACATAGGTACAATGCTTTCTCTCGGTATTAAAAAGGTTAGGTTATTCTTCAGAATGTTTTATTGATGCTTCACTACCGCATATGCTCGCTTATGGGTGCTTAAAAATTTATCCATAGCTCTGTATAAACCTACTGCCGCGAATATTTAATACATTGAATTGCAACTAATAAGTAAATTGAAACATACACATTCATGATACATTTAATCGCCATTCGATAACTATGCCATTCGATTAACAGATATCGTCATTTAGAAGTGCACCTTTTTATTATTCGTGACATAAAATTGTAAATTAATTTTACAAAGAGAGTTATTTGATCTTCTGTTCCATGAAACCATATCATATATTATTTTTCTTCAGTTCATTACTGATTTTTTAAATAAAGCGCTTTTTTATATATATTTTTTTTTACTTTTTGTCAAACATTTAACTTTGTAGTCTAAATGATATTTTATGAATCAAATTATTCAACTGAAAAATAATTTTTCGAAATGTAATATTCTCTCTTACTTCCAACAATTCTTCAAAACCGTCCAGCAGTGTTGCCAAAAAATTTAGATATTAAGTTAATATTTCATATAAGCCTCATTTAAAGTAGTTTTCCGCTCTTTCGATGAAGCAAAGAAAAAGGCAGTCATAGATTTTTTGTTAACGAAGAATATTTGTAAGAAAAATATTTTCAACATTAAGTGTTTGAACATCTTCATTACATTTTGAAAAAATTGCGTTTTCACATTGTTTTGTCATCCAGAACTTAATGGCTTATCTAGAAGCAGCTTCAAAATTGATGGTAATCTTTTGACGGTGATGCAAACACCTATCAGTGAGCTAAATAAAAGTTTATAAAAAGCGAACGAAAAGTATACAACTTGAGAATAAACATATTAGTGCTTAGTTCAGAAACCGAAAACAGAATAAATATCCTATTTCTTATTGTACGTAAGATTATATGCAGACTTCAAAATCACACCTTAACAAAAGGGCAGATATTTCTTTCATTATATTAGTACCTTATTAAATCTTGTGTTTTGCCATTCCAACTTAAGAACGACAATGTTTTCCATTATTAGGTGGTTAATCCTGTGTATTTAGATTTTCAAATATTTATATTAAGAACTGAAGGAAATATTAATCTTACAGCTTAAGTCTATATTCCGTCTTTCCTTCAATTTTAATAGCATGTAACAATTACTAACATGCTATTAAAAAGCATAAATGAAAGCAAAGAAATAATGTATTTTAATCATTTCTGAAACCTAGTTAATGATCATACCTATACCGAATGTAAATATGTATGCTGCTGTTGTTACTTACCTCACTTGTTTGTCACTAACGTATAGCCCAGTCTACGAGTTTCTCGTGACCAGGAGTCAAGAGATGCACTTTGTATGGCTTAAGGCTTGGTTATCTTATGGTAACAGTACGAATTTCCCCAGCCTCATCACGGTTTTGGATGAAGAATCTCCCAAAGAACAGGTCAGAAAGTCCGAGACCTCTCAAAAGGACTTTGGACTAGATGGTAATTTGAGATTTCCCGTGCCATAAAGACAACATACACATAAAAACATCCATGCCTTCTCCTGTAGAAATAATTCATATGTTAGCCATTTGGTTTACCTGTATGCATGTCAATACATTTCGGATGGTGACTAATATCGATATCTTCTTTCACAAGAGATTTTATTTTCGGATATTATCCGAAAATTAATTAACATATTTGACACACAAAAGCACAATCGAATAAAGAAATTTATGAAGCTTAAAAATTAAATAAACACTCAAAATTTCCTTCGTTATGAAACGTATAAAACTTTTAAAAAATAACAATTAAACGAAATGTATCAAAGCATTTTTTTTTTCTAAATGAGCACTTCTTGTGGCCACATAACAACTCACTTTTCAATAGGAAGTAGTGCTCCTATATGTAATAATATTCGTTCGAGATTTAATTAATCGATAATCTTGCACATCTGAAAAACTCTTAATATAAAGTTTCTTCTGTAAACAAAATACATAAATTTTGTATTGCAAGTTACTGAAGATTATTTTAAAAAAAAACATTTAGTCAAAAAAGTACTGGAAAGTAAAATAAAAAAAATGCACATAACATAATTATTATGTATCGCTGCACATAAAACCAGCTTGTTTCCATTACAAATAGAGTAAAACAAAACTAAAAAAAACTAACGGCTGGTTGTATGTTTGCTAACTAAAAAAATTATTTTCAGTTTAGCAAACAAATTGCTTTTTAGGAGCATAAAAATATCATATCGTTTTTCTGCTAAAGTAATTTTTTGTTTTGCTCCAATAAAGTCAGTGTCTTAAAACTGAAATATAAGGAATGGCACCATAAAAAAGGCTATTCATAAAATTCACCACTTTTGTTAAATCACTTTTTGAAAAACAGGCACTTTATTAAAGCCACGCACTGAATCAAAAAAAAAGTGCGCTTAAATATGTTAAATAATTGCTTTACTATTAACGTTTTCAGACCTCATGTTCACCAACCTATTTGAAAGTTCGAGCCATACGCATCAATTTAAATTTCGTTTAGAGCTATAAGCATGAAATGATAAACTGCATGGTATTAATTGTTTATATTAGCGAAAACATTTACAACCGTCTATTCTTTTGGCTTAGAAATAACAAATGATCCGAATAACTGAAATCCAAGTAATTTGAGTGGCAGATAACTGGATTACCAGATTTCCGAATTGTTCTGAAAACTGGAATTGCACTCTATGCTCATGTAGAAATATGTGCTTGTATTCAACAAACTATTAAACACGACATATAAGAAAAACATGAAATGTAGTCTTACGTAACTTCACTTTAATTTATATTTTAAAAGATAAAATTTCTGCCCATAACCAAAAAAAAACTTAAAAAAATCTGAGCAATTTATCATTTAATTGACTAGATGTTCTCTTGATATTAGCAAATTCTGCTTCTTAAAGAAGCACAATAACTTTGTATTTTGATATTTTACAGAAACATTGGCAACTGCGATGTAAAAATGTTGTTTTTGTTTAAGTATATATCACATTAACTTGACTGAATTTCCACCCCATTATACACTCACGTTTGTGAAAATTGCAACACCATGAAGGACTTACGCGAGTGGGCTGAAATTTTCAGGAAATGCAAAGTAGCGCATGATATGCAAATGATTAGAATTGCAAATCCGTAGCGCATGCGTATGCTGAGCAGCGCCCTCTGAACGGCTGATGGATCCGAATAAATAGACGGCTGTAGCGAGGCGTGTATGGTTATCGGTGGTTATCTGCTAGTGGTAAACGTTAACTCAATCTGTACTCATGCCTCGTCGACGAAAGAGAGCGAGATTTGAACAACTTACAGAGTTTGAACGAGGGAGAATCATCGGCCTTCGTGAAGCTGGATTGTCGTATCGTGCAGTAGCCTCTCGTGTGCAGCGTAACAGCAGCACAGTGATGCGCGTTTGGAAGCAGTGGACGGACGAGTGTCGGACAACTCGGAAATCCGGGAGTGGACCCCGAAATGTGACGTCAGCTCGCGATGATAGACACCTGGTCCGCATGGCGCGGACGGACCGTACAGCTTCCTCTAGACAATTGGCAGCACTGTGGTCAATAGCTACAGGTGTTTCATTGTGTGCTTCATCAATTCGTAGACGTCTGCTGCAGTGTGGACTGCGCGCACGGACTCCTTTATACAGGATCCCCCTAACGCACGACCATCGCCGCCTGCGGCTACAATGGGCCAATCAGCATAGAGACTGGCGTGCTGATTGGCAGCATGTCGTGTTTTCTGACGAATCCCGCTTTAATTTGTGGTACCATGATGGCCGCATTCGTGTCAGACGCTATGCCGGTGAACGCCACCTTCCGGAGTGCATTATCGAACGCCACAGTGGACGAACACCCGGAGTTATGGTCTGGGGCGCCATAGCATATCATAGACGATCTCAATTGCTACGAATTGTGGGCAATCTGAACAGCAACCGGTATATCCGTGAAGTTCTACAGCCCGAAGCTGTTCCCTTCCTTCAAAGCTTGCCAGGCGCTGTATTTCAACAGGACAATGCCCGCCCTCATACTGCTCGGATTGTTAAATCCTTCTTTGCAGCGCAGCAGGTACAGCTTCTTCCTTGGCCTGCGTGTTCCCCGGATATGTCGCCAATTGAACATGTGGGGGATGTCATTGGTCGGCGTCTTGCTCGTGATCCTCGTCCTGTTGCGTCTGCAGACGAACTTTGGGTACGCGTACAAACGATATGGAATGCTCTTCCTCAGTCAGACATTCAAACTTTGTTTGACTCCATGCCACGTCGTGTATAGCAGCACTTTGCGGCGCGTGGTGGCCACACAAAATACTGATTCTGATCTCTTGTTCTTGTTTGTTTGCTTTGAACATTTAATCATTTATTTGTACCACTACCACTCAACTGTGTATTAAATTGCATTCAATTATGACGATTCCTTCTTGGTGTTGCAATTTTCACAAACGTGAGTGTAAATAGCAATATAATCTGCATTCTTGTAAGAGAGTAACTATTAACAGATTTATGTTTTGTTTTCCTTAAATGTGATGGTGCCCACCAGTGGCCGAGCCGTAAAATCTTTAAATGCTGCTCTAATCCAAGCGAACGAGCTGGCTTCACGACCTGTTTCAACGTTTTCATAATGTGTAACGTATATGCGATCCTTTAGAAAGTCGGGCCGAACAGCGGCTGAGTTGTAACGTCGCTGAACACTTGTAGTTCGACCTGGGATTAAATCCCGGGGAACGGCTGGTTGTATGGTTAGTTTTCATGGTTTTTCCCCGTGCGTAATGTGGTCACGAGTTCTTAAAACGTTCTCCACGAAGGCATCCCTTCCCATACGCATTTAACCTCGAGTTGTTTTGCCATATTTAATTAACCTTACCTAAACATTAGGAAGTCCGGAAGTCCTCCCCTTAAGCAGATAGTCCTTGAGTAGTTTGCTGAAATCAAATATACCAAACTTCAAATGTGATGGTATGCATGTTCTAATTAAAACTAATTCAGCTTATCTGACTTGTAATTTTTTACCATGAATTAATAAGCTTAAGGACAGAACTAATAAGCTTAAGGACATAATAATTAATAAGCTTACGACAGAAAATCAATATTAAAATTTATTCAAAACTGTATATTATAAAAAAAGTAGAAAAAGAAATTTTGATTTCCATATATAAGCGAAACCTCTAAAACTGAGTGCATTCGTTACAACAAAAACAATGTTTATTACCTTGTTAAAAATAGCTTCTTGGAGTCTATGTTCTCTGGAAAGCTAACAGTTGTGTTTTACTAGAAGGAAGTAAAGCGTTCATGTGAAACCATTTGTAAACCGAAATAACGTAAAGTGGAAAGGCAATTATTTTTAATTATTATTTAAAACATATTTCAAATTTCTCATTCTTTTCAAAGAAGTACTGCATACAATCAAAAGTAAGGGTAAAAGTACAAATAATTTGATGAATAAGCAGTCAAACAAGAAAAACAATTAACATAAAGTGAACACAATGGACGAATAGTGGAAGCGATATGGGAAATCACAAACGGTACCTTCCATTTCATGAAGAACCATTCTAATATAAGGGGTCTTAGGTCCTTTATCGAGCTGTTAAAATCAGCAGTTCATACATTGTGTCCCACAAAGGACCCCTGGTTTTAAAATTAAATAACTCGAAAACAAAGATCGATAGGAGAATGAAACAAAAGGTATGTTTATTGGGACAGCTGTAAAAATCTCATACAGAAGTTTCAAATTTACATACAAAAGTTTCCAATAGGAGGCTCTGAATTCGCAGTACATTCTAGAAAAGGTAACAAACGTGTCCTCTGCAAGCAGTCGTTGCAATCACAACACAGTCTTTTCAAAATGTCCAACTTTTGCAGTACAGAAGGGGCGTGTTAAAAAATTAACTTAATATTTTTTTATTTTCTTTAAAGGTTTTTATTTCAAATGAAATATCAAAATTCAGCCTACCTTTTCTCCCCGAGGTGACTGCATCTCCTTCAATGTTGAAACAAAATTCGAATAAAAAACAGCGTAAGAATAAACAGGTCACACATAGACTAACACTAGAATATATTTTAAAACAACATTAAAAATTATAAATAAAATTTTTTCTATCAAGAATACGTGGTTAGCATGTCACGGGGTACATCATTCTCGCCGCTCGTTCGAAGTGCGTTGTAGTTAGAGAAGAGATGAGTTGCAGTGTACTTGAGTAAACAATAACTATGCGCGAAATTTTAAAGCCTCCGTTTTTAACATGGCGCAAACGAAGAACGAAATTTTCTCACACCTCCCTTAATGGACAAAGGAAATTGATGCGTGTGACTCAGAGGTCGACACTTCAAGCTCGTTCAGTGTTGCAGGCTTTTTTGGAAGACAATGTCCTTCAAGGTGGTTCACAAAAAGTGGTCGCAAGGGAGAAAATCGGGTAGGTATGGAGGCCAATCCATGCCTGTTCCAGTAAGTTTGAATAGCCCAAAGCGATAACTCTATACCCGAAATATTCTTCAAGAAACTGAAACACCTCGGGACGGTGTGGTCGGGCTCCATCTTTCATGAACCATGAACTGCCTAGTCGATTCTCCAACGCTAACAATGTGGCGACAAATTGTTACAACATTTCAATATAACAGTCAGAAGTGATCACTTCTCGCAAGAAGAAGGGGCCAACAATACCTTTGCTGGATACTGCAGCCCAAACAATAACTTTGGGGAATGTAGTGGCTTTGCTTAACAAAAATGGGAGTTTGAAGTACTCCAGAATCGCCAGTTTTGTTTGTTCACACCACGCAGGGGAAAATGTACGTGAACCATATGCAGCCAACTTCGAATCCGTCATCATCAATCATTGCGAGCATTTCCGTTTGCGAAATCTTCTCTCTACTGCACAGCTCGAACGGGAATGGCTTAGTGACATTGGATCTTGAACGGTAACATGTGTAATCTGTTTCTGAGCATTCTGTGCATGCTGGATCGCATTAAGGCGAATTCTGCTGGAAGTCCTCGGATCTTGCTCATTAAGTGTCGCGACGTTCTCAGGAGTAACTACAGAGTACCTGAGGCGAACATTCCCACAAACTCATCAGCCACGATTACTGTTCGTTGAAATTTATCGAAAAGTACACGAATAGTTTTCGTATCAGGACCTTTTGCAAAGTTCAATCGGGAATGAAAACCGCACCTTGTTGACGTAGGACTGTAATTTAAGCTGTGAAATTCTAGTACCATAAAAACATGTTGTCTGATGGAATACATGATTTTATGCATGTCCTTCGATATCCTAACGTCCTTTCACGTTTTAACAGTGGAACTGTCCAAACTGATTGCTCTGGACTTCAGACCACTTTTTATAGGGACTCCATCTTGTTAATACACTGTCACCTATTGGCAGCTTTTGTAACTAAATGGGAAACTTCTACATCAGAGTTTTGCAGCTGTGCCAGTAAACATACCTTTTTTCATTCTTCTATCGATCTTTGTTTTCGAGTTATTTAATTTTGGAAACGGGGGTCCTTTGTAGGACACCCTGTAGATGCTAATATATTTTGCTAATTTGAAAAATTGCAGCTCTAGGAGATTTCGTAAACATTGCTGATGCTTCTCTGAACATCGTTATTTAGAACTTTAGAAATATGCGCAAATGGTGGGTTTGACAAGAATTACAGAACTTTGGAGATGATGCACTGAGGTGCAACTGTCTCTTTGTTTTTCATGGATCCTCCTATACAAGTGCACCTTTCAACACAATGAAAAGAAATATGCAGTTGTGTGTTTTTAGAAGAAATTGTATATTTTATTTTATTACCTATATATTTTAATGATGTTTTATTTCAGTGCTTCAGATGCAACTATGGCCTGTTAGGAAGAACAAATGTTCATCAGCCCTTCATGGGTCCTGTCTTCAACGTAAAATATGTTGGTGTTAACTACGACTTTTTATCTAATTTAACAACTAAATATTTCAGTGTTCAGCTGCATGTTACAGCAGATTTTTCAAGCTTAAGTTAGATTCCTCATGAATAATAATTACTTGTACGTAGCTGCATTGTTTTCATCAGACACTGGCTCGCAATTTTAAATTAAAACAATCATGGAATACTATTCAATAGACATCTTTATGCAATAATCATAACAATATTGTTTATCTGTTTAAAGTTAAAAGAAAACTTTGTGATACTAGGTTAATGACATAGAAAATTTAAAAATTGTTATCAACAGAAAAGTAAAACTAGAACCCTTAATTTAAGGTTACATAAAATAATGAGCATATGAACTGGTGACAGAGCTTCAGTGTAATAGCAAAGACGTTGCTAATAAATTATTTTTCGCAAAGATTTTATAAAAACTATAAATTGCCAGATAGTGAAAAAATGAAGTTTCAAGCTCTGTAAATGGCTTCATTGGAAAGTAATGAGTGTTCAAATTCAGTACAGCAGAATTTTATAATGTACAGTTCTTTCAATATTATTCAAGTCTTAAGGGGTCTCATTAGCAAAGTAGGAAGGCAGATTTTAAATTGCACCTGCCAGGGGAATTAATGTAAAATCAAAGAAGAAAATCTTTGTTTAGCTTGAGACATCTTTACAAGGTAAAGCTGCGCAACTTAAAGCAAAGGTCCTGATGGGAATATGTTAAGGGAAAGGACACATTAAAGTCGGCTTCTAGTCTCAAAATTAATGAAATCTGTTGTCATCCTTATGAAAGTCTCTTTATTCGCTCTTCGTTATCTACATAAGAGTTCAAATATGAAGTAAGATTCTGAGATTGTAGACTGATGTACGCTGATGAGCCTTAGTATGTCTGCTGAGGTAAAAGGAAATGCATAAAATTTAACAGCTTTATTAACGGAATTTTATTTAAATGTTTTAATAAATGAAGATTATCTTTAGATTTAGCTAAAGAGCTTTTAACTTGTTACTCTCAGTCTATGAATCTAATGATGATATGTCAGATTAGTTATCACTATAGACAAATTAGGTGTTGAGGAATTGTTAGTTAATGACTAAAACCTCAAAATGCGAGATAATTTGTAATTTCCTTAGAGATTTTGAAATTAATAGACCACTAACTATAACAAATACAACAAAAAATTTATATCGCTAAATAAACCACGTGGAGTATCGTTGTGCGCTTTTCCTAATAGTAATAAAAATGCAGAGTGCGATTTTTGCTTTTTTAATTGTATGTGAATAATATGATATCTATAAATCCTTTTTGTCATAATTTTCTAATCAAAGACAAATTTGC
>KK116621.1:56774-115641 GCA_000611955.2 Stegodyphus mimosarum
GTTTTACATATCGACCTTTCATGAAAATATTCATGAATTTTTATAACGCCATGTAAATAATTGTAAATCTTTCTTAAAGTTTTAGTAGCGTAGTTTTGTTTTTCTTTTTTTCTCTTATCACATTCGTTTTTATTGCTTTTATGTCATTGTGTATTCTGCTCTACTGATTTTTAATTTACCAATTTTGTATTTTACCAAATTCTTTTCGCAATAGTTTTCATTGTTTATATGTCATTATGCATTCTGATTTGCTGTTTTTTAGCGTTTAAGTTACTTTGAGAGTTGCTAATGTGGGTACGGAAGAGATCTGATGCATTTGAGAGACCAAAAAAATTACACTCCAAAAGGAGAAAATCTTCAAATTGCTTCGCGATTTACCTCAAATGTCTCAGAGGAACGAAACCAACCCTACATTCGAAACTCAATGATCAACTGGGTACAAGGCTCCAAATCACTTTTCGCTTGATAAGTTCTGTTCGAAGTATTGAATTCGGGAGATCATAATTTAACTTAAAATATTTTACTCGGTTGAACTTTGTTTACTCTCAAAATGTTTTACCTTTGTTTCGTTCAAGACTTACATTATTCAAATGTTTACTAGTACTACCATATTGCGATACTCTTTTCGAGATTACAAATGATTAGGACCTTCACTGGAAATTTTCCGCAGAGTACAACTATATATAGTGAGGAATTATTATTATCCGTTTTGTACACCTTCTGTTTAGAGAACATATATATGTATCCCTATGTTTGGTAAACATATCTAAAGATAACTTAAGTAATACTGATCACTTGAGAAGAAAATTAGTTGCATAATTTCATTATTAAACAATTTAGAACATTAACTACAGGCAGTATGTTAAGGGTTGACCTTATTAATTGATTACACAAACCACACTAAAGATTTTCTCCTAAGCGGAAGGGTGACTTTGGAAAGAAATTTCGAACACAAACTGCTTCATATTTACATTGCATATAAACAAATTCCAGTATGTAAGGTATTGCTCATTCAGTTTACAAACGCCATCACAGAAGAACACCATGTAAGCTAGTCAATAAAACCTACTAGAGATTTGTTTTCTTAAATATTAAATTTTGCAATTTTTATCCATTTTACCTGTCTTATAGAGTTAACATTACTTAGTTTTTCAGAATAAATAGAATATTTCATGAAAACAAATGGTGAATAAGAGAGAATTTTTTCTCAGAATAAGGAAGAAACTTTTGCAAAAATCTGGTTTTCAGAATGTGGTAGAAACTTTCGTAAAGAATGCTTCAGTAGATTAGACTGCAGTAATTCGAAACGTAATATACAACTTTGTATATATTGTGCGCCTAGAGCATAATATTTGAAATGTTCCCATACCCACTTTTCCTATTTTATAGCAAATCTATGTCGTCATTCTTTATATGCGCTAGCTGCAAGGGTGATTTTCCCATAATTACGATGAAAATTTCCTCAGAAATTCCACCACGAAGGCATCGCTGTCTTTTAGCAGACAGCCATCGTGTGCTGTATATTCAGATAATTAAAGCGTAAGAATTTGATATCAAAGTTATATAAAAGTAAGATATGAAAGTTAGATCAATACAATAATACATGGTAATGTTTGGTAGGTTGGCTAGAACTTTTTAAAAAGAAGTCCTAAGAAACGCACAGAGTATATCTAACATCAACATTTTGAAACACTTTTAGCCACGTTTTTTGAATATAATATGTATGTATTGCAAACAATGAAAAACTGATATATTGTATTATTACATCTTAGCGACGTAGAAAATATTACGTGTTTGTTGCAAATATGAAGTCACAGTGTGATATTCGGTATAAAACATAAATACAAGGAAATATACGCAAGAGAAATTTAACAAATCATTCTTCTAAGAAATTGTCATACATTTCTCTAGAGGAGATCAGAAGAGAGCTCAGTCATCTCCTTTATCTGTTTGATTGGTTGAATTCCCACGGGCGAGACTTTATTAATGCCCCCCACCGCTCCCAGATGCCTCAAATCAAATGACCATCGGCCTTTTGGGATTTTGGTAACCTAAATCATGACGAGGATTTCCTGCAAGGTATTGAGATTTTGAACGTTGATCTTTTAATTAAATGTATATAACAAACAATCAGTAGTGAGCTGCTTTTTAGTTTTTTTTTCCTAGGGTTAAATCAAAGTGTTAATTTTGGTTATAATTTTGCTTTACGTTTAGCAACACAAATTTAAAACTCATCGAAATGTCTTGCTACCAAAAAAAAGTTGTGGCATAAAATTTTGCGTGATATAACAAACTATAACGTACGCCATGTTGATTTTTATCAGGAAATAAAATATATCTTGAATCTTCTCGTATTTTTATTAGAAATGCTCTATTATCCATACCTATATTCATTTAGTGATATAATCGTTGTAGCTGTTTAGTGATACAATTATTTTAAAATGTGATTCTTAGTTTTCTTTCTGTAAAGGGTAGACAAAACTCTATCTAAAAACGCTGAATTACAGTCTTTTATCTCAAAAATTTAGTTTCAAAACGTTAAAAAAAATTAAAAGTCATAAATTTTAACTGAAACTGTGATATAATGTTAATATCCTGGTTTCAGAATAAGACTGAGAAATTTCAATGCCCAATTTTCTGATAGGCTTGTTAGTTAAAATGCTACTTGTGCATTTATTTCTCTGGATCACCACTTGCGCAAGGGACTAGGAAAAAATACCATGCTACAAAACTCGTGAACTGAAAACGATGAAAATCTCGAAATGGTTTTCTTCGAGACTATCGACTGTTTCTTAATAAATAAAAAAACAAAGAATTGAAAATTATCTATCAGAAACTTCATTATTGCAGTGTACTCGAAAAGTTTATCATTAAAATTTTAAAGAATTTAAAATATGTAAAATATATAATACAAGCTTTGAGAGAAATATACAAATATTTGGATTGCTTTTCAGACTGATGTAGCACCTACTTTTGCCAGTTACAGAACTGATGAAACTGAATATAAAAAGTTCAATAAAATACTCCGTTATCTCTATATTTCGTTTCTGAAAGTTAAAGTAATCTGAAACAGAAAATCATTAAAATTTAAAAACGTATTTGAAACTGAATTATATAATGCAGAATATCTAAATACATAAAGCGGTTTATAATCTGTATATTAACTATAAAATTTCATCATTAACCTTAACTTTTAATAATGGATGCAGGCAATAACGCATGTAGAAAGCGCTGACAGAAATTTTGGTAACTGCAGTTATGAAAATGTTAGAAAACTATTTCATTTATGATAGTCATGGTATAACATAGCTTTTATTGAGAGATATAGTTACGATCTCTAGGTAAAATGACTTTTGAAATAATTAATGGTGCGCCGAAATAATCACTTATATAATGCAGAAGATAACTGAAATATTTTATATACTATCATTTAGCAGCAGCATTAGTTATCGCAAACTGAGAACAAGTAACATCTCAGATGTTTCCTTCGAGTGGTTTAAATTATTTTAAAATGATATAAGCAGTAATTTTTGATGTAATTGTATGGCAAGGAGTGTGCAAAATTGAAACTAAAAGTAGAATACAGAAGTTTCTTCAGGCGGCAGGCAAATTCGGTAGATTTAATTAAAGATTCTTATATTGCACACTCACAAAAAAAGCATAAATTCTGAAAAATATTTATTTTGACGATTGTAACAAATGGATTTGCAAAAAACATACATCTGTTTCAATCTCTTTTCTGAACTCGACAATGTTAAACATTCGCATTCTAAGACAGAGATACAAAATCCAAGTGCTAATGAGATAAAAACACAATATTTTGTGTTAGATTGTGAAGTAAAACGTTACTAAAGAATTATTAAATACAGAATGTAGTGTTATACAAACATTTTGAACTTAGAGAATTTCCTTTACGAAAGAGTATTTGCACAATACTACTAAAATTTATGGATTATTATGTTTTTTAGACAGGAAAAAGCAGGCTCGAATTTCGATTGTAGGACAAAGAAGGGTAAAAAAATGTAAGCATGCTCTTTATTTAACGCATTATATCAAAGCACGCCAGAATATTCTACCATGATGTCTTTGTAGGGGATTTTCTGAAGAAGTTGGCTAGGGATCATGCTTGGTATCAGAAAAACTGCAAAATCGTCCATAAAGCCAATCCTGGATTTGAACCTTGAACCACTGGTGAGCTCATAAACACACGTAACTTCCAAGCATGTTTTTCCCAATGGCATACCCAAACCATCCACAAACGTTTGCCACAACTAAGGACAGAAGCGGTGGTCATTTTATTATGGAGGCAGCTAATAGGTGAGCCACCTTTACCTCCTATGAGGAGACGGACAAATACAATCATGCCTTCTGCGGTTTTGAACCCGGGAACTAGCAATTAGTCGGCTCCCCTAACCAGTATACTCCTAGGAAATCCTCCACGAAGGCATGCATGCTGTTAAGCAGATAACCTTCATGGCTTTATCATATTCAAATAACCTAAACTTACCAAACTATTGGCTGGAACCTAGAATTCACATGATGATGAACTATCGCCCACTATTATTTAGTTGATGTTTCGCTGAGCAGATTTTTGTTTTGAACTGCAAAGGTGAATAATCGGTATTCCCTTCCTCGAGACTAAAAGCTCGGAATCTGCAGTTGGTAGCTGAAGGTAGTATCGGAATATGCAAATGCGACTGCGATTATTTCTGTCATCCTTTCGATTTAGGAAGGTAATTTATCAAAGAAATCTAAATTACAAATGGATAATAAAATTCTTGTAGCAGAATAGATCCATAATGAGAAATATGATGGGGTATAATATGACAACATTTAAAAAAAAGATCTACAATTAGTACAAAGCAGTATAGGCAGAAGAAATCTGAAAATCTCTTCTGTTTTATATTTAAATCGACTTCCATTTCCTTTTTTTTTATTCCTATCAAATATCCCGTAAGAAATATATTTTCTTAGATACGCAGTGCATAAAAGTCGCCACCAAATCCAGGCATCAAATAGAAAAATGCGGAGTACATAAATTTTCCAGTTTGGCAACATTTGCCTGGCCACTGGGAGCGTTTATGAAGTCAGATAAAAAATGCTGGCTGAGCGATATGACGCCGAAAAATGGACTTAGACACAAGGCGACTCGACCCCTATATATTTTAGAAATAAACCCTCAAAATGGGGCCCCGTGCGTCTTACGAGTCTAAAAAAAATATCTCAGTAGAGGAAGCAAACGAAAAACGTCTCCGCTGTCTTTAGAGAATTGTTAGGAATCATAGATCAGCGGTGGCAACATGGACTGCAGGATTTGAGAAAAGCCCACTACGAATGAAGAATATTTGTATTATTTGTTTTATTTTTCCGGCGGCTGTGGCTTTTGGTAAAGAATGAACGCTATTTGTCTAACATTATTTGTGGTCATTGCTTCCTTTGGCAGGCGTTTTATTTCGGGTTTAAGTTTAAACGGCATCCCTGCAAATTTTAGGTTCGTGAATTGCGTCACATGAGACAGACGTATATTTCAGAGAAAGCTTTGATAAGAGGAAATTAAATGAGATATTAGAAAGCTTTTTATAATTTTATTTTGTAATGTGAGGTTAATAAAATGCATTCAATATATGAAAGCAAAGAAATATTTCAAGCTTAGAGCATTCGTAAAGAATTTCATAAAACGTTTCAAGGAACAGCTCTATCAAGTATTTTAATCAGAATAGTCATCAAGATGCATCTTGCGATTTCAGCTTACTGTTTGCCTGTTATGCAGGATTATTCATAATTGTATACAGCATTTTAAGCCTTTGTATCACATCAACTACACAATCGACACCTTTTTTTTTATCGAAATAGAGGAAATCTCATCAAGATATGTTTTACTTATTGCATATTTATATTTCTAAAATGCTTAATGTTTTTACGATCTGCCAAAAGCATCCATGATATAGCTGTAAAAGTCTTGAAGATACAAAGACAAAACTCTGCAAGAAATCGTCGCATAGGATTAAATCCGAAGATTACAGTGGGCAAAGCATTAATGTGTAACTCTGTCCATTTTCCCCACTTTTATGGCAAATTTTCCTTGCTATCTTTTGCAAATGGGCATCAAAGTGTCTCTACGGTTTTAATGAGAACGATTATCACATTGGGAAAGCTAATCATCAAGGGTTTAAGTTAACTGTGGCAAAAGTCAGCTTTTCAGTAGGTCAGTCATCGTAGTAATGCCAGTCATCGTAGACGCTGGCCTTGAACTAAGGCAAGAAGCGGTGTTTACTTTATTATGCAGGCACCTAATACAGGAGCCACCTTTGTCTTCTATGAAAGGACTTACCGTTATAAGCATGCCTTCTCCGTGATTCGAACACGGACCCTTTGGTATCGTAGTCGGCTCCCCTGACCACTATACTGTCCAGGCAGAATTCGATTTAATTCAATTTCAAAAGAAATATCGGTGTTAAAATTAGGCCGATATCTCAAGCATGTGCATCAAATATCTTAAATTTATTTACTGCCGAAAATGTTTTTGAACATACAGTTATGTCATCTAAAAGTTACCATAATTAAATATAAAATACGTAACATATAAGATAAAATAAGAAACAGTTTTCCAAGGTGACAAAAATCAATAATAATAATAATAATAATAATAATAAAGAAAGAATAAATATGCATAGCATGTGTTTCCAATTTTTTGTGTGTAAAAATAGTTACTTCCTGCTGCATGCTGTTATATCACATTGTAGTAAATATAGTGTTAAATATTCTCTAAAAACCCATTTACGTAGTATAAAGTACTACATAGTATAAAGTAGTATTAAGTGTTCTATAGAAATCAGCCTAATACTATTTTTGACCTTTAGATTAAAAATTAAGTACATTAGATTACATAATTAAGCAATTTGTCAGATTTTAGTCAAGAGAAAAGTTGATAAAACTTCCTCGAAATGCATGCCCATTTTCTACAAAGCCGACATCCATCTAAAGCTGAATTTTACCTCATATTCATAAGCGGTGATCTTCGTCTTAAATTCAGTACATTAATAAATTCAGAATTTTATGAGCATGTTATAATCTTGTTGTAAATATATGTAAATATTTGCATTTATCTGACTGTACTTCGATTTTTACAGTATTTCTACAGTACTATGCAATATTTTTTACAATTTGTTTTTATATTACGCATTCTATGTAAAAGTTCCATAGCTCGATTTTTATGTAATCGATTCTGTGGCTAAGTTTTTCCTTCGTTTGTTATACTGCAGATCTCGTAATGTTAAGTCATTCGGTGTTTTACTTGCAAAGATATTTTAATCAGAAGCTGTTATTCACCAGGTATCTTAAGAGATATCCCCAAATTGTTTTCCACTGCAGCAATTTGGGGGTGCAAATTGCTGCAGAGGATACTGTTTGTGAACTTAACGATATTCTGGAAGTTTCAGAAAATGCATTTTGAATGATTTTCTTCCAAAGCATCAAGAACTGCAGAACAACCTTACACATATGACTGCGACTGGAACATGGCTTTCAATGAATTCAATGATTCGATTTAGAATAGCGTGACCATCATTGAGCTTCAGACATGCTTTGTGTGTAATTTTGTGACTCTACACTATTACTCAAATTTTAAGAAGAGTTTTTCTAACTTCTGATTTTCTTCTTGAACTGTTTGTTATTTTATATAAACAGTTATTTAATTCAACGAAGTGCAAATTTCTTCTGTTAGTATGGTGTTTTTATTAAAGGTATCTCGAATGATCGGGAGCTTCCAGCAATGTTATTGGAAAACATTACAACGGCAAAATGATATTTTTGAATCATTCAAAATGTAAATTCATTTGTTGCCTTTGCCAGTGTACTGCGAGCATCTACCGTGATGGTTAAATGTCCTGCAGCGAAAACCTAAAAGTTACTTAGTTTTGACTTTCAATCAAGTTTAAACAGCATATCTTTAAATATCAGATAAACATTATGTAACTTTGAAGATGTTATTTGATGCTCAATTCTAAAGTTATGCACCAGTAATAAGAGATAATACTAATCAAAAGCAAAAGCTTCAAAACTTGGAAGTTCCATTCAAAATTTTTCTTTTGACGTATGAAGACCTGCATCCTATTACCTTTAACTTTTAAAAATATTCACAGTACAAAACGAATGCTATTAAATGATAAGCAGTTCTATAGGAAGAGATAATGTCCACTAAATCCTTATATCTGCTGCTCTTTTTATATTCCATAGCTGTAACACTGTTAAAATATTCAATGGAGTTTCAATTGTGAACTGATTTCCTTTTTAGTTGCACAGTTTCTGTTGTTGTTTTGGAGCACACGAGTGAACCAACGATACAACAGCTGAAGAACGAGTTTCACTCGGGTCCAAGGATGGGTGTAAGGGCTGACACCTTGGGGTTTTTCTGGTTTTCTTGACTCTTGTCATGAAAACAAACCTATTTCGCTTAAAACATTCTTCTTTTGACGCATCGCTTTCCTTAGGCAGATATCATATTGTAAATGAGCTTTGTTCCAGTCAAATAACCAGATTCTTTTATTTCAACTACTTTTGTTACTTATAAATAACAATATGTTTCGCATTATTTTAATTACAATGAATGGCAGAAATTAGCATCTACCGGAGAGCTTAGATAACCATTGCAATATAATGAGCTTTTAACTATTGCCAATTAAAACTCTTAGTCATACTGTATTTTTTATTATAGACAGTATGGTTTCTAGTTATTAAGGTTTGTATCAAAAGGTCAGGCGATATAAATTTGTACATTGAGCACATCATAAAATATTCAGTATCTAGAAATTTTTAAGCATACTCAAAATCAATGATTTTTTTAAGATGTTCTGTCTCGAAATTGCATTCGTATTCCGTTTATATCCTTAAACCTCAAAATGTTTCTTTGTTAGTTTATTTTTGTGCCTTGGAATCATTTAGGAACTTCACTTCTTTCCTTTTGTCATTCTTTACAAGCACTTCTATCTTGAAGTGACATATGCATTTTTTTCCTATCATTCTTACACAAGAACTGCTTGTTTTCTGCGTGATAAATCAGAAATAAGAATGATCTCTGGTGGATTACTTCTATTTCGGAATAAAGGATTTACTTTATGTACTAGTAGTAGTTTTTATACTTCGTTGTAAGATGCATTTTGTTTCATGAACTTGGAATATAATCCCTTTCTGAGAATACCGTTGTCCTCAAAGCAAATTTTAGTTTCAATCATTATGTTAACAAATACTTCTAGACATGTGCATGAAACTTTTTATCATACTGTGAAAAATACGATGCGAACAACTCAAACTGAAGATGTAACTGTAATATATAAAACTGCATTTCCAAGTATTTATTGAATGAAACTTTACTTAAAAAATTATTTAAACACTTTTTCCTGAAATTTCAAAATAAAGTACCATTTTATGCCTAAATTTTGGGCATTTTCTTTTACAAAACTTGTATTTTCATTTTTATTTATATTTTGAACATGTGTTCAAATGATACGTATTTTATTTCTGTTTATCACCTACTGGTATTCCCCATTTAAATTTCTAACATGCCAATCCGAACAGATTACATTCTCCCACTAATATATTTTAAGCGAAATATCTCTTAATATCATTCACCATTTCAAGTACAGATTATATGAAGCGAGATACTTAATTCGAAAATTCGCAATGAAATGTATTTTGTTACTGTAAAGAAAATGTTACTTAGTTTCAAAAAGAAGCCACGGTTTTTCAGATCTGAAGAATTATTAGTTGCCGTAATACATTTTGCTCACTCAGAGAAGTTCTTTCTTAACTTTGAGACAAAGAGTAAGTATTTCTGATTTTGATAATACTCTGCTTTTTAATGAAATTTCCAGTTAATGTAAGTAATATTGAAAACAACAATTCAAAATTATAAAGACATGGATTACAATATAAGATTATTTGTCAGTACATTTTCTTCCCTATTTTTATAATATTCACAAGAATACCAGAACAGAATTTCTGAGTTTAAAAGGATTTTTTTGAAATGTTTGCGCTAAACATTTCCTAGCTTGCTCCAAGCGGGTTGTAATTTTGTAAAAGAAAATTTGTTTCGTTATAGCTTTATTATAGGTTCCATGACAAATTTCTATTCGTACGAGCTATAAAACATAGATCATTTCTAGACCTTCATGCAATATGTGCCACCGTTTTTATTTCACAAAAACGCACTAAATCCTGTGTTTCTTACTCAGTTTAGTATTCCACCCAATTTTATAATTTTATCTTTTCACGTTTTTGCTCTTCATCAATTTCCTTTAGGTTCCAAAAAGTTATTTGCAGAGTTTAATTTACATTATATACAAAAAATCAAATTACATTTATTACAATGTAAACGTTTTGATGTAAGACATAACGTTGATGCCTGAGAATGAAATCATATTGAAGTAGACCGGTTTAAAACTTATTTGTTCCTCAAAATGGTTCTTAATACGCACAGCTAAACTGGCACAATCCGTTCACCAGTTCACGTGCAATTATCTTAATAATTTTCTTATTTTTATAATATACCTGAAGTAAACAAGAAAATCAGGCAAGAAAAACAGGGCTAGAAAGATAGAGAAGCGGAAAAGAGTTGCCTGTACTCCAATAAGACTGTTAGATTTAAAATAACAGATTTATTATTTTACTTTATTGTGACTGGCAGGTAAAATGTTTGTTCCACAAATTTTAATAACAATATCACTTTTCGTTTTTCGTTTCATTTGTTATAAGAAAGGATGCTTTGTGAAAGTTTTATACGATTCATATAAACATATTTCAGTATTAATAATGAAACGATGCATTTAAAAAAGAAATATTATAACCAAGTAATTATTTTTAAAATAGAAAAGAGAGTGAACCGAGTTAAATACGAGGTCTGCGTTTATCCCTTTGTCTTTACAATGCTAGTTCCTTGCCTGTATACGATAAGTTTACCAGTAAGGCGGACATATACTCTGTGAAGAAAAGCGATTTTAATGTCTTCTAATGGAAAATTAGAAAGTTGTCAAACTTAATACCCTAAGGATATGCTATAGAAAAAAATGCCCAAATGCAATATTATACATCATCAATTAAATGGATGCAAAATAATTGTCAATTAACTTTCATTTACTGCAAATTGATTAAGGAATGTAGTACTTTGCTTCCGCGAGATCAAATGATTACAAATGAATTTCTGCCACATTTAAGGAATTTTCCATCATATCACGCAAATCATGTTTACTCAAATTTTGCATCATGTTAATGTGATAAAGCATACATCTCGCATATAATCCCTGCTCTCAGACCTGTTAGCAATGTGCATCCCAATATACGTATTTCAGAGATATTCGAATACCTGAATATCTAGGTTTGACATAAGTTGAGCTTGGTGTAGCCCTACTCATCTTTTTGAGAAATTGACGGATGCTGAAAATGCTTATATGAGTTCGAAATAGCTCTAAAGCCTTTGACCTAACGCTCCTTGTAATATATATTCATTAGCCATAAAATGTTCTTATGTTGCATTACTATTTGGACAACAAGCGCGCTTTTAGAAACTTTCAGATGATTTATATATTCTACCCTCAAGGCAAATACATATTCTACCCCGATTGGCAAACCTAAAGGATACGGTATTTGAGTGACTCTGGCGGCTTTATCTTCGATATGAATTTCCCATTCCGAGACATAGTTGTTAAGACATAATATCTTAACTCTTGCATGTATTTTTAAAGAAGCATTACATATTCATTTTATATGATTGATTATCGCAAGAAGTTCCCCATACCTACGCCTGTGTCTAAAATATATTCTACAATCGGCAGTGGTATAAATTTGAGATAACTGAGAGTAACAGGAATATTTATTAGACAAATCTGCTGTGTGAGAAAATTTTGCGTTTAATTTTGCTTCCTCTATCTTATCAACTAAAAGCTTTCCTTGAAAAATTAAAAGTAAATCATCTGCAAAGATCTGTTTTCTTCTAGTTCGTCCCGAAACATTCTTCTTTGAAAACACCTTCCTCGAACTGAATTCCCCATTTTCATGCAGATTCCCATAACATGACGCATTTTTGGAATTTTATAACATACGGCCTGTCGATGAATAATGCAATAAAAAAGAAATGAGGTAAGTCATCATCTCTGATACACATAGCCAAAATTCCATTGACTGTGCAGGTCATTGATGGGGTCCTATCAGTTTTTATCAATACAAATTTATAAATTGGAATTTTTTTCTCTTCTATGTATTTTTTGAAGGCGGAGTAAACATTTTCACCTCGTGTTTTCTGCTTTAGAGGTTAATACTGTTAATAATTCTTTTGCACTCATAGCCCTAAAAATCGTTCTTATAAAAATGCAAAGTTGAGAAATATCAGCCATGACAGTAGATTTTTCAAACTGCAAGGAAAAGCATATACAGTTAGTAATATCTTCGGTCAGCTGATCAGCCTGATCAAAATCCATCATTTCTATACCGCACGTGACAGTTCTATGCGAAAGTTGTACGAGTTTAATTGCAGAAAAAATTTTGTTTTTGCTCTTAAATGGATCAAATAATGAACCTCTGGTTTCCAGAAATGCTTTTTTTTATCATTTCTTCATCTGCGAAAGGTTTTTTTATGTTTTGCTAACACATTACTAATACGAAGAGATGCAACTGTTGCAGCCTTAAATGTAGCATTGGGTTTAATAAAATATGAATGTTTTTCGATTAATTGCAATTTAAATTCTTTAACTTTTGTTGACACAATTCGCTTTTTAACGGAAAATCTGTATCAAAATGTCCGTACAGGCCGTTCAGAAATGCCTTTCAAGTTTTCGTTTTTTGAAAATGCCACACTTATGTGACATATACAACACACACATTTTGCATTTGATATTGTAAAGAAAATCTGTTCTTCGCAATCCGTATTAAAATTGTATGTTTTTTTGTTCTGAACACTTGTTTTCGACATTGCACGCCTGTTTTAAAATATGGCAAATAACTATTTTTTACTACAAAAATACAAGTAGCACAACACTGTCAAAGTGAATGCTTGAAGAACTTTAGCGATTGTTAGACAGTGGAGCGTCAACGTAATCAATGCAGCAAGCAGCGAACATACGTGAATCGATGAATCTGTAACCAAAGAATGTACTAAGTATCATTGTGCGCTTTTAGTGAAGGTACTTGTATGATCTACTCATTCATGTGGGTGTTCTATAAATGCGTTTCTTTTAGTATGCGCGTCTTAGGTCTTAGTAAAGATGGTCATCTTAAAATGTCTTGATGGTCCACCGGTCGATCGCAATCAACTTAATGCCCACCCCTGCTGTATGTAATCAAAACTGAATCCATACTGAGAATATCACCTGAGTGTCGCTATAGTTAAAATAAATATGAAGTAAAAGGTTATGAGTGACCGTAGTTTGTCTAAATGTGTTTATGTGTGTATTTATTGAAGGAGTAGATTGAGTTTAGTAAGTAATAGAATATCTTTTTGTACGCATTTCCCAAATAACAAACTGCCGAGAATAACTGAATAACATTAGAATTTGAAGAAATGTTTTGCTTGTAAAACATTCTTAAGCATTAAGCAGTGAACACATACCAAAGCAATGAGTAAAAGCCAAATAAATCCCAGGTAGAAGCAAAATACTATGTAAAAATAGCAGATATGTTATTCCTACCCTTTTCAAAACTTCAGCGAATTTCATGAACGCAATCAGTAACAGGTTATGTACATACTAGATATATATCTTGTGTTATAAACTTAAATATAATGATGGAGGAATGTTTATTGCGTAGATACTAAGATCTTGATTCGCAATGTAGAACAAAGGTAGTCGAAGCAGATTAAATACTCCTTCTTATTTCAATTTACGTTTGCAGCCACAAATACATTAATCATAACTATTCCAGAATAGTTAAGTTTTTTATATTATTTTTGTGGAAGAAGGGAAAGAAGTAAGCAGCAGTCTTTCAGGCAAGAGAAGCAGAAGCAAAATGTTTTGTGTTCAGAATGAAATCTTAATTCCGAATGACTTAGTTTCCGTTTCAATGCATTTGATTGGATAATTAATAATACTCTAAATTTATTACTGCATCTTTGAGTTCCATTTACGTCACAGTGTTATGTGAAAGCCATGAAATCTGGATTAGTCTCAAAATGACGCAGTTCAAAAACAGATAATATTACTTTTAGAATAGCAGGGAAATACACGAATTAAAATTTTTATCTTATTTATAACTTATGTATGTGGGTTCTTGTCTTGGTCTTCAAATAAAACACATTTAATAGAACATTAATATATATACAACATCATTCATCTACTAATACATATAAAATTTCTTAATATGGCATCGTTTATCTATTAACACATATATAACATCGCCCGTCTTTTAATACATATAAAACTTCCTGGACGAGCCCATTGTTATGGATGGAGGGTGGTCGTAAATTAATGGCTCTAATATGTGTGTATATATATATGCTGGTAGAGCCGGGACAAGGGGGAGGCAAGTGAAGCACTTGTCTCAGTTGAATCACTAGAAGGGTCGCCAAACTGGCTATGGGAATTTGAAAATTACTTTAATTATGTTTTTAAATTTGTCCGTTATTATTAGGGTAAATAAGCTTCGGCAAACTTAAATTAATAAAAGAATAGGAAGAATTGCAAGAAAACCTGCAAATTAATGGAATGTATGTTTCAAAGTTATTTTTTATTTATCAAAAAGGAAGTCGGGAGAAATATCTTATATATTCCCCCTTTTAAAGGCTACTGGGGAGTAGGCGACCCAGTCGCCAAAGAGTCGAGCCATATCGTCGAGCGTGCTAACCATTACACCACGAAGGCATGCAAAGAAGGCGGGAGAAATACCTTATACAGTTACTTTTGTTTAATACAAATATAACTATTTTGATATACAAGTATGTATAGGGACGTGCATTTAACTTTTTGCTTCAGGTGAAAAAATATCTTTGCACGGCTCTGTATGTTGGTATTGAATTGGCATATATTAAAAGGTACTGAAGAATTGGTGTATTGTATATATATATATATATATATATAGTGCTAATGTTGAACGACAGATAACGCTGAGCTGTTTATCATATAATTCTCTCAGATGTTTCCGTTTAGCATTTGACCTCGAGATGCATTGAAAGAATGCCGACGACAAATCTTAAAGACGTAATAACACTGCGTCATAGAAGCGAACTGAATCTGTTCTGTCTTTCGGAAAGTGCACATATTTTAATGCAATTAAACTTTTTGTCCTATAAAGAAGCTCTCTAGATGCTTTACACGGCTGGCCAACAAAGTGTTACCACACTCACACACACGCATATATATATATATATATATATATACACAGATTTTTGAAAGGACAACTAACACTATAAATTTCCAAAGAAATGTGTTTTTTCTTGAAGTCGTAGCTTATTATTTTTAACTTGTTTAAAATTAATTTTCCCTCCGGTTTTATGTCTGCTACTTTTTAAATAAATTAAAACAAAATTGTTATTTATAGTTAACTCTCTCCTATTACAGTTTAATCTAAACTAAATGAAAGTCTCTCTGACATTAAAATAAAGATAACTTTCATTCACTGTCTGCGTACTAAAGAAAAAAATAGCCTTTCATTCAACGTTCTTTTTAAACGTTTTATTATGTCCTTAAAAATAATGAATTATCCCAGTAAAACGAAATAGCAAAATACCAGATAAAACATCTTCAAAGAACTTTTTAATAAAACCTTTTTCTAGAGTGATGTTAAATAATATCTAACATAATAAAATAATTCTTTTGTCATTCTTTCAGCGTATTCGTACATTATTATACTTCATTATCTTAAATGTAATTCTTAATTTGCATCAACTTCGACTGAGCTTTCCTGTTTATTCAATGAAAGCACACTAAAATGTGTCAATTTATATTTTGACATTTTAAGCTTAAAGGAAGAACACAATAAAACACTCTGTAGACTTGGTTGGTGCCTTCTTTTCTTTAATACAGCAGTTTCCTTCTTCAAAATATTTACTTTTTGTGCAGTGAATTAAATGCCTAATAGTTTCTTTCAAAATTCTATGACTAATAATTAATGCACCTGAAGTGCAAGGGTTAATGGTTTTAGCAAATTTTACGATGCTCTGACGCGAGATTATTTACTGATTCAAAATTAAGGACTAAAAGCTTGTTTATTTTACAATGGCAAAGTGCCAAGATAAAAAGCTCTAAATAATTAAAATGAGAACAAAAATACGTGACAGAATTTGTGTTAGATATTTCAAACATTTCTTTTTCTGGAGGAGTTAAACAACACTTAATTTAGTAATTAGAAGTGGGAAAGAATAATCACCCATCTACAAAAGGTATACGCTCATATTCGATAAATACTAGGATAAATCATAGACAAAGTGTTAAAAGGATTTATCTTATGTCTTCCTTTTCCAATAGGGCTTAATATTCTGACTCAATTTGGAAGTATTGTTGAAGCTAATACAAAGGACATTGTATAATGTATTTTCTCCCTCCTTTTAGTAAATTTTCGTGGTATAACTGGAAGTACACTCAACACGTATTCGGGAGGTCCGGAGTTTGAAGCCCGGAGATTGCAGTGCACATTTTTTACGTCTGCACCATAAAAAATCTTAATGACTCTACAAGTGACTTGGCTCAGGACAACCACAAAGCATGACATTACTAAGCTTTGCAATATAAAAAAGTAATTAATCAATTCCACCAAAAACAAAACACAGCTTTCAGAATAAGGTGAGGTACTTTCTGAGAAATACGATAAATTATGATCCTAAAAGCCTTATTCAGAATATTTTTCTATGCATCGAAACATAACTCGGCGTTATAATTTGTTATCTGTAATTATATGATTGAAATAAGCGAATTTCAATTTCCTCAAGTGCTGGGTTGTTGTATGCATATTTATTTGCTTTACCTATTCCGTCTTTTTAATGCATTAAATACCTCAATCTTCTACTAAAGATGAAACAGAAAACGCCCGGTAATGTATACATATACGTACAATACGAAGCAAGCAATTCCAAATACATAAATAAAGCTGCAGATCATAAAGAAAGTTCTCACGGAAGTTGTGGAATTAGAACAAAAAGTAGTGGGCGAGACACTATAACTTCACCACTGGTTTTATTGGTATAGACCTTAGCTCACTAACAATGTAATTCCATTCGAGTTTTGATTTAGAATATCCCAGGGGACGCAACCGATGGTTTACGCCTCTGTCCCTCTACCACCAAACTCAAGAAAGGAATTTCGGTTTGCCAATAATTTCAGAACAGACAACATACACACAAAAACATTCAAGCCTTCCCCGGGATTCAATTTCACTAATCAATCTTCAGAAAATTACTGTAAGAATCAGTAAAAAGAATCAGGCGAATCAGTAACTTGTTGTAATCAAGTGAATTAGTAACTTGCTGTAACTCCAAAATCATTGCAAAATTAGTATGGCTTACACACACTTCGGGCTTCGATTCATACCTAAATGCAGTCTCGCATGAATACATACGATCGTCTAATGCTGTCCTACGGGAGGTGCCATCACATTCGGTACAACTCCGTAGCCAGGTAAGACACATTTTGTGATAGCTGAAGCCCGCAGCCGACCACAGGTCGGGTTATCAGGATGACTGTTAAGATGGTTGTCATGTTGCAAATAAATTCCGTAGCAACATAGCCTGCATAGTGATGAGCCTTATCATATTGAAAAATAGCTCCCGGCAGCACAGATTCCATAAATATTCTAACAGGCGGCCGGATACCAATATAATGACGCCGTAACGTTGTGATAATGATGCTCACATAACGATGATTACGAAATAACCTAAATATCTGTGGAGCAGCAGCACGCAGGGAAACGCCAAGAATGATGCATATTTGTTTCTCTACATGATATGGGTGTGAGCAACGTCAGCCTGGCTACACCATGCAAGGAACAGAGATCGTTCGGGCATGCGAGCACCTCTTTGTATCACTGAAAATGATATGACTACGTTTGCTAAATTACAATTGCCACAGATGCTACTTCACAGAAATTGTTACTAACTATCAACCAGTTTTAGTATTGCACGTGATAGAAGGTGCCAGTTAGGCAGTTAGCCCTTAATACTAAACGACGCCAAACCTCTTGGAGATATGGTTGGATTATGTTGTATGGTGGAAAGTCTAGGTGTCGGTGGGGTTTTGTGAGCACAGCCTTGCATACAACACACATTTTAATCTGCGAGTTTACTTGGCTGTTCTTATCTTTCATGACTTTACCTTACTATCGGTGGTATTCGTTTTCGATAGTTCTGTCAATGTTTCGGTTTTATTTTTCTAATCCTTGACATAGTCTGGGCTCATTGCAGTGGAGTGTGTTTCAGATTCTGTTAAAGGTTTCGCTTGAACCCCAGACTGAGGAAGACATTCATGTACTTCAATGGACTTGCCTGGAGATATGTTTCCAGTTTTCTGTAAAAATATCTGAATTTTGTAAATAATATAAAATGAATTCGTTAGTACGTCTCATATTCCCATAAAACTGTTTTCAATAATCAAGTATTTACATTTTCCAGCTGTTTGCTTTAAGGAACTCTCAGTCTCCACAAAAAGAGAGTTTTGTAAACGAATTTATAGATTTCTATTCCAATTGGGTTTTGTAGCTGGAAAATGAACAGTCAAATGAAATATTCTGAATCGTTTTTAATTGGATCACCTTTTGAAAATATTCTAGAGTGTAGAAATAATGAAGAAAGTGTAACTTCCTAAAGAAAATATTTTGACGGAGAATAATTATTTAAGAAGGTATTTTCTTCCTCCTTAAAGCATACCTTCGTGGTATAACCGGCTAACACACTTAACGCGTATTCGAGAATTCCAGACTCGAGTCCCTGTGACGGCAGTGCTCAATTTTCATGTCTCCTGCTTAAAGTAACCTAATGACGCTACAATTTCAGAAAAGTTATGCCATAAAATATAACATTAGAAAACCGGGAGATACTCGATAATGTATATAATTACTTATTTGAATGTTAAATTAAAATTAACCAGAATCCAATGATATTTTCTACGTAATATGAATTATCTTGTTTCTTTCAAATCTGCAACATTAAAGACGGAACTCTTCTTACAGCAGCATAGGGTATATTTTGGTATTAAATATAATGAAACCTTTCATGATGATTTCATCTGAAAGTGGGCAGTATTTCTGAGGACATTAATGAATAATTATATAATTACTGATAAATATCTTTTCTTAAATGTAGGCTTTAGAATAAAAAAGTATTTTCTTTTATTCCTTTGTTTGTTTTAATTTAGCAGGAACGTCGCCGAATGTTTCGTGTTCTGACTTTGAAAAATGTGGTTGCATCATCTTGATATAAAATTCATTGAGCCATAATATATTTACAGTATATACAATATTTCCTGGCTTATTTCTATATTTTCTTTCACTAATTTTATCACCCGAAAATCGACAGGGAGAAAATATTCGAATAATTTAATTTCCAAAGGAAGCGGTTACAATAAGAACATAGTAAACGAAAGGTAGTCATTAATAAACTCCAAGTAACTATGACGTTACTTCACAACGTTACTTCTTTAAAGAAAATCTGCATTCCACAAGGAATGTATAATAATTTTAACATTGTACTATCTAATAAAATCATTTCTACTTCCTTGTAACTTAAATCTCGCCCGTGGTTATTGCTGTCTCTGATACACCTTAGGATTCAAATCATTCAAAATAAACTTCAAAAAACATTTAAAACATTTAAAAAACGCACTAAGGAAGGGAAAAATTACGCAAGTATTTCTAAAATTGTCAAAAGCTGGCGCTAAAAGGCTAGGGCAATAACATACATCAGGAAAAGCGTTATATTCACTTCAGTTTTAATTTTAGGTTGATTACAGTTCTTTACAAAATTATAACTATTTTAGTCAAATAAAGAATGTGAAACTGATAACCTCATCAGATAAAAGTGTCATTGTGGCCCAAGAACAAAAATTTCAGAAAGATAGAGAAACGTTTGAACTTTGTTTTCAAAACAATACATTATTTTTGGAACTTTAAGAGGAACAATATTTAATTTCCGAAAAACACGTTTTGACGGACGGTAAAATATATGATAACATTTAATGAAATTATATGGAAAATACATAAATCAAATCCTTATTCGAACACTACGCTAAGTGCAGATTACGAAATCCTGATTTCGACCCCACACCGTTTTGCTTTACAAATAAATAAATAAAAAGAAATAAGTAATTAAATAAATAAAATAAGCAAATACAAAATTAAAATAAACTATTTTGTCTCAAGTTCAAATGCCAACGAACTGGATGGTCCTATGGACGTTTTAGTAATTTTGCCCTCGAGTAACAAGGATAAGAGCGAGCATCCATCGGAGTATCCTGAACGAAATCATCCCATTCTTTAGACTGTAAGATTCTTGTGCTTTCTAGTGATCAAATAAACCAAACAAATCAAATATGGTAAATAACAAAGAAAATACTATTTTCTTTCTATACTAACAAAGAAAATACTATTTCTCTTCTATTAATAACAAAGAAATACTATTATTTCTAAATACTATTTTCTTTAGAGATTTACTTGCAGCAAAATGTTCTCATCAAGAAATTATAAGTTAGTGTTCTATTTCTTAACCCTATCGATCTGATCAGTTGGATTACATTTTGATAAGAAACGAAAACGTTTATATGCTTCTGTGTTACATATTTCAGTTTATTCTTATGTTTCATAAAGTAATGCATTTGCTGCTTAACTTCTATTTGTATTTAACATTATTTGTAGTATGCAGTGTAAACTTAAGGTCCTTTGATGATGCGTGTCCTTGTATTTTAGCTCTACTGAATAAGACTGGAGTGAATCAATGGCGACAAATTGCTTATTATATTTTATTGTCTTCTATATGTTAATTTAGGAAATTAATTTACTTTATTTAGGATTTTTGAAAATTATTATATAAAAATATTTTGATCTGACAAATTTAACGTTTTATCCATTGACAGCGAATAGGACGGACTAACAAAATAAATAAATTTAACACAATGCATATTCCAGTTTTAGATTTAAAAGATAATCAGTTTTTCTCAGATTAAAATGTATGTATTTATTTATTTGCATAAACTGTTTACCTTAAATAATATATTTAAAACAGCTAGCGAAAAAAAATTGTCATATTTCCTTAGCATCTGTAAACAGTTTGTTGCCATTGCCATTGGGGGTTCTTCAGTTCATAATCATCAGATTTTCTTAAGCTATTTTATAATTTAAATGCACATATTCGCATAATTGACTGCTGTACAGTGTAATAAATGAAATTAATAACATGTGCATGCTATAATACAAATCTAAATAAAAAATTTAAAAATTAAAATGCTCCAAATAAATAAAAACAAAATATAAAAATTAAAAATTAATCAGTAAGCCTAAATATATTAAATAAAATACGACACCACTCTCTCATTGAAGATTGCAGGACCGTACTAGCACAGTTTTCAAAACAAGGGGAATTAAACATCATTGTCATAGTATCTGTATCTTTTAAAGCTCAAATAAATGCATTTTAAAAACAAGAATTTATTGTAGTGTACAGACATTAGGTTGTTTGAAAGCAATAGAGATGAAAAATAGAGCAATGCCCTCGCCGAAACTCGAACCACAGACCTCAGGAATAGACGTCGAGCGTGCTGACTGCTACACCACGATGGCATGTCAATAGGCGGGAGAAATACGTTATATACCCCCTTTTAAAGGGCGACTGGGGATTAGGGGACCCAGTCGCCAAATCCCGGTGGTGGACAATCATCATTCACCACCTTTTTGTTCGGGAGCCATTTGTAGAGACATTAGGTTATTTGAAAGCAGGAGAGTTGAAAAATTGAGCAATGCCCTCGACGGGACTTGAACCAGGTCCTCTCGAATACGCGTCGAACGTGCTAACCGCCACACTACGAAGGCGTGCCAATAAGGCGGGAGAAATTCTTTATAGTATGGGAATTACAATGTCAGTAATTGTTTTAATCATGCAGAAGAATTCCTTCCATGTTGTTTGTAAAAAGCATAATTTACAATAAGCCGAGTAGCTTATAAACCTCACATTGGTGTACAGTGTAGCTTATAAACCGCACATTGGTGAGATATAGCTGAAGCAGAAATGAGCGATAGATCACAGGATTAAAACGTACACTAGTAAGCGTATTATACAGGATTGTTTTCTATTTTGAAGCTACAGAATGTTTTACCAGCACTTTCCGAATTACATGACAGTCCCGAACAAGGGGCGGAAAATTTTGTCGCGGCGCTGTTAAAACAGATGGCATAGTGAAACACAAAATGTCACAAAATCGCCAGCATATGTACATCATATTCCAGAAGGCACAGAACGTGAGAACTATGTCTCAGATGTCTAAGATATAAGTAGTTATCCCGGTTTAAAATTCAGCACATATTACCTTCACAGCCTCAAACACCATCTCTGGACATAAACTTTCTACGTGTGACATGTGTAAAATCATACACATATCTGTCTATGAGTCTATTGACGTAAACTAATAGTGACGTGCACATCAGTTTTGCCCATAGCCCTGTGTTTTCCCACCGCATTGCCATGCCATAGGGTAAGGTAGGTATATAGAATGCATAGCTTTGTTATAAGTAACATCTCTGGATAGTAAAATGTTTCAACAAATTTCACACCCATAAAGTTAGCCAAAATAAAATGGCCTGGAAAAGTGCTTTCTGAATTTCGTGAAACCATACTGTAATCATTCAGGGCTAGTTTAAATTTGACCACCCCGTATTAAATTTTCCATCAATAACTATATTTTCTGCGGGGGCGAGTACCACATTTTACGGCTCATTTTGAGGATAGCAAGCGATTGTGAAATCCACATATTACCTTTGTCGTTTTCTTCAAATGCTTGATCAACTCCAGACGTAATTGGTGATTAATGTGAGGGAAGTTAGATAGTTTTCCTTCTCAATCGCTGTGTTGATCTTTCTACTGACGAACTAAAAACATCTTTTTAACCTGCTTGTAAGTACTCTATATACTAATGAGAGGAAATACACGCATCTGAGAATCGCCAGAATTAAAAATTCTGCAAAATATTATTCAAATTAAAGACATGTAAATGCTATAGGTGAACAAAGATGCATAAATATTTCTGTAAATTAGAATAATGTTAACAATTAATACAACATATAAATGAAATTACCAAACCAAAAAATTATCAATATGATTGCTAGAAATTTGTAGCAGCATTTTCATTTAAACGCAAGTCATTCAGAAAGTTACGCCTGCATTATACTTGAACAAATTCTGATCTTTTTTGGCAGTCTTCCATCTTGAAAGATGAATAGCAGAATCGCACGGGCTCAGAGAAAATGTTTTCGCATTTATATATTAATTCTATTTGAGACTGTATATTCCTTACATCTACTATACTCGAAGTTTGTTTCGTTGTTGCAAGCATACTAACTGATGTAAAAAAATTCAAAAATGTGTATTTGAGTATAAAATCATACTCATGTTGTAGCCATACGTATAAGATAATGCCTTCCCTTTTAAATTCTTAAATCCGTTTTAAATTTCATTTGTCGTAACAAAATTTGCAATCATTAGATGCACAAGGCAATAATATTCCCTCAGTTTGTTTACAATCATTCTTAAAGCAGTGTTCTTAATTTTTTTATTGTGTTGCAAATTATTTTTAATAGAATGAGTGATAGCTTTCGAATTGACGCAATCCTATATATTATGATGGAAAGCACTGAATAATATCCAGAAGACAAAAATTACAAACATGCGCCCAAAATAAATCGCTTGTAAATCTAAGTTCATTTTTATGCATTATATAACTACGTATGCTTAAAACTCAATTTGTTTATTTATTTTAATTTCTGTTCACAGATATAATATACACAGTCCAGTCACATTAATGTGACCATCTGTCAAAAGCCAGAATAACCACCTTTCGCAGAGCGGACTGCTGCGAGACGTGCAGGAAGAGAGTCACATAGGTCCCTGAAGGTGTTCTCTGGGATGTTGAGCCATGCCGACTCTAATGCCGTGGCCAGCTGCGCTAGATTACGCGGTTGAGGATCCATGGCGCGAACAACTCGATCGAGATGGTCCCACAGATGCTCGATTGGGTTTAAGTCAGGTGAGTTTGCTGGCCAGGGGAGGACGGTAAACTCATCCTGGTGCTCTTCGAACCACGCACGTACACTGGCAGCTGTATGGCACCTCGCATTGTCCTGCTGGAAGATGCCATCATCCTGAGGAAAAACAATGCGCATGTAGGGGTGAACATGGTCCGCAAGGACAGATGCGTACTTGTATTGATCCATTGTGCCTTCCACAATGATCAGTGAACCTAGAGAATGCCAGGAAAACATTCCCCAGACCATAATGCTCCCGCCTCCAGCTTGGACCGTTCCGGCAATGGTTGCAGGGTGGTTCCTTTCAGAGGTTTCACGCCTTATACGCCAACGTCCATCTGTCCGATGGAGCATAAAACGCGATTCATCCGAAAACGCAACCTGTCGCCACTCAGTGGACGTCCAGCTGCTGTACTGGCGTGCAAATTCTAGCCTTCGCCGTCGATGAACAGCAGTCAGCATAGGTGCACGAACCAGGCGTCTGCTTCGGAGGCCCAGACGCAGCAATGTTCGCTGAATAGTACTTTGGGAGACACTTTTGGTAGCCCCTTGGTTCATTTTGGTGGTCAGTTGCTCAACGGTAGCCCGTCTATCTGCCCGAACGCATCTCCGCAACCGTCGTTCGCCTCTGTCATCTATGGCCCGTGGTGCACCACATTTGCCACGTCGCTGATTTTGGACAGTCCCATTTTGCCATGCACGGTACACTTTTACCACGGCGGCACGCGAACAGTTCACAAACTCAGCCGTTTCGGAAATGCTTCCACCCTTGGCCCGAAAGCCAATGATCATGCCCTTTTGGAAGTCGGATAAATCGCTTCGTTTCTGCATTACGCCAACGATTGAAATGTTTTCCGAAGCCCTCACACACCCTTTATATACGCTCAACTGCACTGTGCTGCCACCTGCCTTCTGTGATTGGTTATTTAACTCTGACATGGAAAGTACGTGGTGGTCACATTAATGTGACTGGACTGTGTAATAACTAAGTACAATACTTTGTGTTTTGTAGATTACAAACCGTAGGATTATAAAAAGTTTGTTTGTGTAAACAATAAAACATGGTAGACGTAAATCAATTACAATTTATGGAAAGCCTAAATTAATGTAAGATTAAATATCAGATCTAAATTTGTATTTCGTATTCATTTTTAAGCTTTTCAAAAATAACAATCTTAAAATTTCAGATTGCAGTCTAATAACTTGAAGAAGAATTCATCCTCATTTTTTTTAGATACGAAATATAAGGAATGGAAACTGAAAGCAAACGATATCAAACAAATGCTTCTTTTCTCCTTCTAAACAATTAAATAAAAACTCATACTTTAAAATAATACTTTAAAAATATAAATTTTTAATTGATCAAAAACGCTTTTCAGTTTGATAAAGTTCACTTCCATGAGCTTCAACGTTTATTTATGAATTTTTTATGATATAAAACGGTATAAATAGAGAATAAAAATATTTAAAACACTTATTTTCCTATGAATATACTTGTAAAAGATATATGTATATAGAACTTGTTAGACGTATACGTTACTACAAACTTTCATTGCAACCAGAATATTTTGCTTACATGCAGCCGATAGTGAATACAGCTTAGAAATACAGCTTAGTCGAATTTTATATTCGACCATTTACAAGGAATATTAAAAACCCATTTTACTCATGAAACTCATGCAATTAAGTGAAACATTTTGACAAAAATTAGAATTTCAGATAAGACGACTTTTGAAATTAGTAACTTATGTTTCATCGGGGTAATTACTCAATATAATAGTGAAAGCGAAATGAAGATCAACGGATTGTTTAAACTATGTATCTAGATCGCATTCCATTTCATCTATAAGAAAGGTGATTTTATAGAAAGGGCTGGTATTTAAAACTGATAAAAAACGAACGAACTAAAAGCAGAAAAACAATTTAATTATCTGTATTAAATTAAGTAACAGTTTAATGGGAAGAAGATTTTAAACAATTCTCTTTGCGAAATTCATATATAATTTTATATACAAAAATGGCTTGGAGTGTTCTTGGTAAATCTATAAGAATAAAAACTGATAAATTCAATTCGTTTCATAGATTTCATTATTTCGCAATCCGCATATTTTTAATTCATTTTTATAAATTTGTAGATGAACTTTGTGAAGAGAATATTTAATCTCTTGTTTCCATTAGGCCATATAATAAATTATATTTTCATATTTTTCATTAGTTATTCTATGAGTTTTAAATACACGCCTATTGTCTAAACCCTTTTTTTATTTATATACTTTTTTTATTTATACCCTTTTTTATCTATGTATTGTATTTTATTTTTTCTCGTCTTTTTAGTTTCAACTAACATGTTATTAATCTAATCATTTAATACGAAATCGTTTTTTATGAATGAATAATTACTCTTTTATTTTCAACAACTCTCCTTCGTTAAACGAATGTGAAAAAAAAACTCACCAAGTTTGTAACAAAATTAGAAATTACTTAATATTTCACAAACTTCACTTAAATATTTTCTTCCGTTGTATCCGATGATGAGAGAAACAAAATCCTGATCATTTCAGTTTATTACGTATTGCAAACAATCATTTCAACTCAAATCATTTCAAATTTTTAGATTTATAAATCAAATTTTAGAAAATTGCTTCTTTACATTGTATTGCCTTCTACAAAGAAGGTGTGAGCAAAGTTTGAGGTTCATAGTTTGTCAGGAAATATATGAAAACTCGACGGTAGAGCTTTGACCATAGTAACAAACATGGAAGTAAGAAAAATAATGCGAAGAATAATGACATCGTAACTCCAAAATGCTTAATTTACTTCAAATACTTCATCTTAACTTCAAAATTAACTTCATTCAAATTAATTTACCTACTTACTTCATCTTAACTTCAAAATTCTATTTACGTGAAGCTTCTGAACAAGCGCAACATACCCTTTTAAGATTGCAGTGTATTAAAAATCATGTAGAAAATTACATATTTTATATCAGCTTTGTTTTAAACTAGCGCAAAGAGAGTGTATAATAATCTGTAAAATATTTAAAACTTCAGAGCCATTAGACATTTAGATATTGAAATTTAAAATAATTTACGCGAATTTTCAGAAAACCTGCGTTAAAATTTCCATGGAATTTTCATTTAAAAGGTTTATCTCTCTCTATCCGATGCTGCAAATAATGAATTTCTGAGCTCTTAGTTTATTCGTTCAATGAAGGTGCAAAAACCATTTAAATATTAATTTCTTAAATACAAATCGAATTTTGATAAGTTCCTATGTAACTTTGTGTTGGTATCAAGAAACAATTTGTGCTAATAAAAGCTAAATAAAGTCAGCTAAATAAAACCTAATTAGTATATACATATATACAACTCGAAGAAAATAAACATAGTTAAAAACCACAGTGCAGTTACATTTATCATCGTCTTTTCATATTCTGGCTTAATCACATATTTTGATCATCTGGTTTAAACACATATTACGATTGGTAAAAAATATCTATGAGTAAACATGCATTGAAACAAAAATGTTTCATATCTCTGTTCTGTTGAAATCTGAAATATGAGGTGCAATTGGAACGAAAATTCTTCCGATTCAAGCATAAATTACAAGCCGATGAAACTAAATGTCAAAATTACGCTTATTCGATTGCATATAAATTTTAAAATCTTTCCAGTACTGTAAAATTTATGTCGTCGCTGTCTCATTTAATTGCAGTACTCGACATAGCATCATTTAATCAACAAACAGGAGAGCGATGCATCAGAAATTGCTCTTAACAGACGTTGTCAACATGTGCATCTTTGATAATGTTATGTCATAAATATTTAACTTTGACGACGACGAAATATTTCATATTTAAGCGGCGGGATGCTTTCATAGAAATGTAGTCGATTCTATGAATAAGTCATTCTTTGATCTACTTTCTAAGGCATTTCGCTTTCCAACCCCTTTCTTCGTCTATGTTGTTTTAAAGATTGAAAGTTCCTTAATTTGTCCTTAAATTTTTGCTTACGCATATTTATTTTATTGTTAATTTTTATTCGGTTTCACTGAGCAATCTCAAATTAAAGGAAAGGTTCACAATATAGTGTGCAGAAATATTTTTTCTAATAAGTCATGATTGTGCTGATATATCTTCATATTTTAGACCCACTATGAAATCTAATTGAATGAACAATCTTCATAAATATTTTTCACTTTTTCTCCATTTTATTGGATTCATTAGATTTTTAACTCGGCACACTGGATTTTATGTACTTAAGGTGAAGACGATTCTTTGTGGATGATTTGCTTGTTATCTTGAATCTCGTACTTACGACAAACATCGGATGAACTACTAAAACTCCTATGCATTTGAGACATTACCTGGAATTAGAAGCTGGTCGAATTATCAGAGTTCAGCTGTCTTTTCATTTCAGTAATTAGTAGGCACTTGACACTTTTATATCAATACTAGCTGAAACTGGCTAGTATTCTTAGGTTTAGAGTGTCCTCCATGAAACCATTGCTTCAAGGTAGATAGACTTTATATGATTTGTCATAATTAGTTAATCAATACAAATATTTCATAACTGCATGAATTAAATCTTTATGCTGCCCAAATCTATAAAAGTTTAATTAATATCTTGTACTGATAATTCCTAATCGCTTGTGTCTGACAAGAAAGGTAAGAATTAAAAATACTTTCTTTTTCATTACTTGATTTTAAATAGTTTGATATCTTAGTATATCGGTATTTTTTAACTACAATGCCTTTTCACAAAGAGATTAAATGTTATTCGAAGTCAGTATTATTAACGATATGTAAAGTTCGGACACTCTCACCCAATCAAGTTACAGATGTTACTGTAAATGATAAGATTTCTTCAGAGAACGTTAGCAATTAGCGGATAATCTGTAAAATCGCACAACCGTGGCCACGGTTCCGATTTTGCTAAATGGCCGAGCTGCATGGGAGTTTTCATTTTGTATGATGTATATACAAATAAGTTTCATTTAAACAGTTATTAATATGACAAAGTATGCTATGCTAATCATACTTTGCAGTAATCCATCCAATCCAGGTTGCTAAATAAGTAGTTGTATCGAGGCACCTATCGTGGTAAAGATTTAAGTCTTTGTTTGGTTTGGATATTTTATTCAGTAGTTTTTGAGTAGGTGTGTGAATATTTCTCAAACATGAGTTTAATATGTTGAATGCAAACATTGTTCACAGTAATATGCAAGCTTATTGATTCTTTTATTGATGCTGCTTTCTTATTTTTATTAGTTGGAATCCAATGCATATTTCAAGAGAGAACTTAAGACAGTAAATATGATCGTTTTCTCATTTATTGTTTAAAATACGATTTTTTAAACACTTCTTATTCATCTTAATTTACAACAGAGCATTTAAAGATGCCGATTACAGCTTAAAATGTTTTACTAAATTATACTCCATGTGCTATACTGTGTTATACTATGTTCACAAGTATGGACATGGTATAACATAGTTAATTTGTACTGAATTTCAGACCACAATTTAAGTGCTGGACTGAATTCTAACGTTTAGCCATTCCATTAAATTTCTAGAATGTTATAAAAGTTCAGCTATAATACAGTCAACAACTAATAGAAGAAAATAAATTTTATAAACTTAACCAACCATACCTTTAGACAGATAGGAGAAGAAATGTGATTACCGTATATGAGGTTATCATGCATAACTTCGAAATTCAAACCTAACGTTGTAATTATTTTAATCCATCTTAAACTATACAGGATGCTATCAAGACCGCCTAAACTCAACACAATCGTTATATTCCACGTATGTAAAAATGTCCAAAGAATTGCGCCTGGACAACCCAAAGTTTTCGATATAAATGCGAAAGAAAGTATCACGTCAAATGCGGTGCAAGAAAAAAATTCTTTATTGGTATGAGTATGAATATCGGTATTTAGATATGTTTACACAAGAAGATGGTCAAAATGTCCAACACGTATATTGAGGCATGCATGCGCGATTCATGGAATGATGTCAAACTATCATCTGAATCACATTTAAAAGTCTGCTTTTGGTAGATACGACCGGTAATTTTCGCATGTTGATAATGTATATTCCTTTCATGAATATTGCGACATGTACTTTATTATCGGTCAATGTAACAGTAATGCCCTACCAACTGCTAGGGAGCATCCCCATCATTTTTCATCACTCCGTCCTCCCGATGCTACAATTATCCACAGGGAGAAACACAGACCGAGAACTACTGGAAGCATGCACCCGATGCACAAAATCCACAATTTTAGTGGAAGAACGCGGCTCAAATCAGTACTGAATGATTCGGAGTGTGAAAGACACTTCCGAGTTGGGTATGATCGGAAGCTCATTGCTCATTTTAAACCAAATACTTTTGGTCTAAAACGTAGAAAATAAGAAAATAAACTGACTTAGCTAAATAAAAACTAAAATGCTTTACAAAGAATAGTAACGCGAAGATTGGCCTGTTACAACTATGTATGTAGTGAGCAGAATGCAAAGATACGTCTTCAAATATCAGTGAGAACTAAGTTCTGGTTTTAAAGGCAGACAAAGAAAATTATACGTGGGAGTAATAAAGGTCGCGAGAAATTTCTCTTTTGTTTAAAAACCATGTATTAAATACTTCTACAGTTTGCAACCGCATTTGCATACGTTAAATATATTTGCTCTTATTCTGGCCGGAAATGGAAAATAAAAGATGATAGTAAAGGTTTAACATAAAATAAACGTTAGTAAAACTTAAAATTCTTACATATTTCCCGCCAGAATTTAATAGTTCGAAAACTAGGTCTAAATGACTTTGTTAAGAACTGTAAATTCTAAACTATAAAACGAGGCCAATCCTTACAATATTTAGTTCTTTACAATAAAGCAAATACAGCCCTAGGTATTGTTTAACTCTTTCAAAGTGAAGTTGCCGGCATCGAACGTGCATTCAGACATCGGTAAGCCGTCGAATGTCTGCGTCAATTTTCCATCTGGTGCTTCCCCCCAATCACGTTAGTGTATGGCTCATTGGTTTCGGTATTTATTAAATGACACACCAATCATTCTTTAGAAGTGACTAAAAGTTTCTCATTTCTTTGAATACACATTCTCTCTACTTTATTTAGCGTCAACGCTAAGCTATTGATGTCCGCAGTTGCAAGCCTGTCCTAAGGGGAAACTGCACGCACTGGGTGAAACCGCACAAAAGTCTTTAAGAGGAAAGTAATCGCATTTTAATAAGCGGAAAGTAATCGCTTTACTTAAGTATGTTAGTTACTGTTAATGCTGTAGCATTCTATTTGGCATGGGGAAAAGAAATCCATTCCAACAAAAATTCGTATTCACGGGCGTTTCGGGTGTTTGAGAGGAATAAATTTTTGCCTCAGATAGAAAATAATACGAAGCAGCTAAGGTAGTAAAACTGTACGCGTTTATGAATATGGGAAATTTCCAGTTAATATTTCAATCATAGAATTCACAAAAAGAAAATATGTTATTTTAAATAAAAATGTATTGCTTTCTTACAAAAGTTATATTCATAAGCAAATCAAACTAGTTCCTTTGCATTCAGCTTTGATTAGCATATTCAGCTTACTTGTGTTTCTGAAATATCGTCTCATTCTTTTTATTGTATTCACTCTTCTTGAATCCTGAATTCATATTGCCTATATTTTTTACTAATTTTGTTTATGTAATTATTGAGATAGTTGAATCACATAGAGTTAGTGCTCATAAGTTACTTTTATGTAACTTTCATAAGTTACTTTTAAGTTTATACGATTACTTTAATATTGTTTAAATATGCAACATCATTAATATGGGATTTTATGTTGTAAAATTAGCAAGAATATTTCAACAAAATAGCTTAAGAGATTTTAAACAAATTGGGATTTTTGATTAACTTCTGTGTAGTGCAATAATATATAAAATATGATTTTTAATAAAATTAAAGTTTCATATATATATATAAAGTTACATTCTCTGTCTAATTTCGGAAACTGCATACTCTGTTTTACTTCTGTTTCTGTCTTTTTTTAAGTGCATGTCTTTCGAATTTTATTTCTCAATAGTTGACAAGAAAGCAAAATATTTTTTCCTTTTTATTTCAGAAGAAACCGTACAAAGCAAAGAGCATCAAGTCATGAAATGTGCGTGAAAGACACTAATAATTCATTTCAACAGAACAAAGTAAGAGGAGAAATACAAAAGAAATGAAACAGAAAGGGTTCTCTGATGAAACAGAAAGGGTTCTCCCAAAAATGCGGAAAAGACGACCTTTTTATTTTCCTCCATACTTTATCAACTTTTTTACACCCAAGTGGATCACTGTGTCATATTTCAGTTTTCTAGTTATCAAGCGAAAATGGCAAAGCGAACAGAGATCTGAAAACACGAATTTTAATACAGCATTACTGAAAGGATTTGATAATAAATAATCTATAATTTCTTCCATAACCTAAATCCCAAAAACTCAAATTCATAAAGATCTTAAAATTGACTAAGAATATATAAAAAGTAAAGACAGACCCGTGAAGAATAAATAAATTAATACTGAATGCAAAATAAAAATTAATTACGTATGGCAGAAGACTCTTGGAAGCTTGTTACGGCTCAAGATATGCAAAATCGATACCTTTAAATTAAAATTAATAAGATGCTTAAAATTACGTTAGCATTAATCCTTTAGGCATTCTCCCTCTTGCTTTACTTTACATTTCTTAACTCGAGTCAAAGGAGATAAAGTATCTTTGAAAAAAAAAAGATCCAGTTTTACTTGCAAAAGCTTTAATCTAAATTTCTATAAAAAAAATCACATATCTCAACTAAATTTTAATTGGATACCTATAATTGTTTTTATCCTATAATTTTGCATCTGATATGAATAAGAAGCAAAGTTATTTTTTATTAACAGAGTATTTTTACATAATAATTAAAAGATTAGTGAATGATAAAATTAATTATGAAATTATTAGTTACATGAATGCAATATGCGCAAATTTAAAATTTATTATACTCTTAATGCATGCATTCACGGAACTAAAAAGGAGAAAAAATGTGTGTTATAAAGTTTAAATATTAGAGTCTAAGTAAATACCAAAATGTTAACTATAGCGGTTTCACATAGGATTTTTCGTTGCTGTTGCAACAGAAATGTAATTTCCTAGATGGACAAGAAGTAATTATTCGACAAGCCAAACAAATCTGCGCCAGGTAATAAAACACAGTGCTAGGAAACAGATATTATCTTTAATTTATGATAGATATATTATTAAGAACTGATTAATTCGAAACATCTTATCTTTGGCCGTATAGGTGCGCTCTGGGAACTTATCGAAGTTTCGTAGAAGATAAATTCAAGACATTTTGTTTCGTGCAGTGGCTGTACTTGCAAGACGAAGGGATATCTTCATGGTAACGTAGCCAATCCGAAAGTTGGGAAAACTTTGCTAAGGATACTTCTAAAAGACCAAATGAAAAAAAGGGAGAAAAATGAAATCAGAGGAAAGATAATCTCATGACAAATATCGGCAGGAAATGTAATACAAGATTTTTAATTCGTATTTATAAATGAGTTTGGATGCATAAAAAAACAAATTTTTTATAATTTGTTATCTACCTTAATATATTATAACTTCTAGTAAATATTTTCAGAACATGAATCACCAGCGGCAGAGAGGTCAAGTCGCGGAACACTGACAGTTCGACCTGGGATCGAGTCCTGGCGATTGGGTTGGCTGCATGGTTGTTTATCGCGGTTTTCCTTAAAAGTAACATGGATACGAGCCAGTTTCTCTTAAAATTCCTCCACGAAGGCAATCCTCCCCGTAGACAGATAGCTATCGAGGTGCTTTGCCCTAATCAATTAACTTAACTAACCCGAAACGATTTCTCATTAAAATTGTTTGCGTAAATTGATAACTTCAATACGGCTGCTCAAAAGAATATTTCAAAGTAATAGGATGCTTCGAAAATGAAGCCTATATTTGAGTTTATTCTGAATATGAATTTCAAGCATATAAATTGTTCAGTTATAATACTTTGGCGAAATTTCTACGAAAAGGAAATTTTCAGAGTAAAAATCTTATTGATTAATATTTCTTGAAATTCTGTTTTGTTTACTCATACAAACTGAGATGAGCAGTCTTGCTGACGATTGCTACGAAAACGTTTATAGGGAAATACTAAAATATGAACACTACCGTCAACAACTTATGGCAGATTTATTTGCGTTTCATTCACGGTGTCTCATACTAAAATCCAGAAGCATCTTGCAAAATGGTAAGAACCAGAGAATTGCATCTTACTTAGTTTTAATCGCCATTTTGTAACTGAAACCTAGCATGCTATTTATAGGTTTCTAAACATAACAATTTTATTAAATGTCATGAAAGCTTTCTTCTCTGAGGACAAAAACCTAGGTTCGTTTCCCAGTCTTAGACAGAGCATCTGTTAGGAGATGGATCAATTTGACTAGAATGAATTGTCAAATGAATATCAACTATATACAACATTTCAAATGAAAATAAAGTAGATTTTCAAAAGCGTTTGAAATCGGATCCTCTTATACAAAAGAAATGCATTAGTTACAATCGTATGCACTATTAGTGTGAAAAAGAATATGTTATGTATCAAGAATGACAATTTCTGTAGATCTAAAAATGATGAACTCTCTCTTTGGCAAACAAAGTATCTGTACTGCATCGTGCTACTGAAACCTTAGAGTGACTGATGCAAGATGCTACAAGCAGTGCTTTAGAAATGTACTCTGCAAGAACAGAGTTTAAAAGCGGGCTAGAACAAGCAACATTTTATTCCAAGAAACAAAAATTCTTTTTTTATTACAAGCAATGAAGGAAATGACTATAAATATTTTTTTCAGCTACCAGTTGAAACGGCAAATTAATTGTACCAGCTAAATTCTTAAAATGCTCTTTTCGATTGAAGCGCCTCGAGAGTTTATCATCTAGTTTAAAAACAGCTATGTGTATTTAGAATAACAAACTAAAAGATGACCACTGAATTAAATATAATTAATTTAAAAAAATATGATAGTTTGAGAAAAAAATTAATTTACAACCCTGTGTTTGTGAAAAACTAAAAGAGTAATCTACTATCACATGTGAACAAATATCAACATATCCTCATTACATACCAAAGGTAGGAGGTCACGAAACAATTTGCGAAATTTTAAGTAAGGAAGAATCAAATTTAGATATATTTATTAAAACGATTTCCTGAAATAAACATGGCAATACCGATAATAGTAATACTATAAATAATATATGAAATGCAATTGAAATACAGATTTTAAGTGCCTTAAATTTGGCCAAATGTACAATATTTTACAGAGTTGTCGTATTATAATAAATTTTAATAAATAGACGTCGTTGGTTTTATTAATGCAAATTAACAACAATAATAATATGTATACTAAAAAGACATTTTGGAATTTTAACCCCTGATGGCGGGCACTTGCCTATAACGGAATTGGCGACTACTAAGGCCAGAAGTGGTGGCCATTTTATTGTCGAGGCACCTAATAGGCAGTCATTGTTGCCTCCTATGAAGAGACACAAAATTTTACATTCATTCCTTCTCCGGGATTCAAACTCGGGCCCTTCGGTGTCGTAGTCAGGCTCTTCTAACCACTATGCCGTTTGGGCGGCTTTCGGAAATTACATGTTATCTGATCGAGCAAGAAACTGTTGCCAAGCAGCGCGATTTAGGATCAATTATTATCAGCGCACTGATATCGGCCTGTTCGTTTGATGTAGCCTCGATTAGTTCCCGATAATAACCTTTCTTTTCATGCACAAGGGTATAGATTAACTTTTAATTGATGTATTTGTTTCTTGCATTTAGAAAAACGTATTACAATTTGGGACCTGCCTTTTACAGAACATACGAAAGTGGATTATTTTCGGTACTGAAGTATTAATATGAAGTTCTTGGCGCATTTCGGCTTTATATATATATATGTGTGTATGTGTATAGCCGAAATGCGCTTTTAATAATAATAATATATATATATATATTATTAAAAGCATAAAAGTTACCTAGCGCGATTTTCGAGATTTATTTTTCTGCTCAAAATTTCCAAACTATTGATATTTGTCGTAAATCTACGAACATCTCTAACATATCAAAATTAAACAAACATTAACAATTCAAAATATATATTTCAGTTATTAAATAAGGCATTAAAACAATTTTAGTTTTCACGAAATTATTTTCCATTGTTTACATCGTTCTTCTGTCCAAGTTATACAACGATTAGTTTTCGCTAAAAACAAGCATCAGAGAATTCCACAAATTCATCACTGCGCATCGACAATTTACCAAACGATCTGATCACAGTTCCCTTCAATGATTTTGAGGCGAAACACTGTATTCCTACAGAAATGTTATCGTAGTTTCTTTCATTGCTGGCAAATTCCCAAAGCAAATATTTTAAAATTAAGGCAAAAAATATCACCATTTGCCTATAAAACTGTTGGAATTTGGAACACAACAAAAAGAACGCGTACGAAATTATCGACATTTCTTGACTAAAGATCTGTTAAGAGTATAGTTGATTGAAGAACGGTTATGCGAATGGTTGACACAGTTTCACACATTGTGAAAATTTGGTGAAACTTCAATTAAGCTGGTTGCGATAGTATGTAAGTACTTAATTGTCAGTGATGCAGGGACATGTTATCAAAAGGCATGTGTAATGAACACGATACAGTAAGTTGAATACAGCGGACAAAAGAGTAATACGTTGGAAAAATTATCTACAGGAACTTTGTCTTCGTGTCGTTCTAAGCAGACGTTTCAGTACAAATGGAGAACTAAAAATTAATAGAAACTGGCGAGAGCCTTCTTACAAAGCCCAAAAAGAATGGGATCGAATAGTAATTGTTTATTAAACAAGGAGATGTCAGTTCCTTCAGAAGTCCTCAGCAACAGTTTGGTGGAATTTCCGCTAGCTTTTAAGTTTCACTGGTAAGCAACTTTCTCGGTCGTTGTTATAATACCTGAGAACAGAAATTCCTTCTTCTTGTACGATGAAATGTACTTTTCAACATCTGAGTTTTGATTTCATTTCTTTCCTTTATTATTATGTATAGGTATTTGAGTATACAACTAACTTCACTACTGACATTTATAAATAACATCAAAACGCAGCATGCTTAAAAAATCAGGTATATTATAAATAACCTTCAGTAATATCAACATATTATTAAGAAGCATTCTTACCTCAATATTTTTTCGAAATTATATACTAGCTATATTTCTATCTAAAGTTTCTTTTTTTGCCTAATTTTACATGCCGGCAGAACATTCAAGGTCTGATAAAGTACTAAATGGTTGCTGACGCTTTGTCGATTACCTCTACTGTAATGCTTTTGTTTCATTCATTAGGATATAAATTTGTTTAACGATAATAGTATAAATATATTGCCGAAAAGCATACCATTTAAGAGGTCGCTCGAGGGCGAGAGATAAGATTCTGAAAAAGAGGCGGTAACCTCAGAATAATAGAAATATATGTAGAGTGAGGCTGTTCGTATATTTAAGACGCTTTGCTTGCTATAAAAGAATTCGTCTGCTTGGAAATTTGTTTTCCAACTGCAGTTATATATTTGAAAGAATTAATTATTATCTGCTGCTTCAAAGTTTTGTTTTCATGCAAAACGGCGGTTTTAAAGAAGCAATGGATGGAAGGCTATGTCTGTGCCCTTTTCGAAGAAAAATATTCTTATCTAATTATTACAAAACACCATGAACGCCATGGTTTTTCGATAACCTAAAGCTGATAGGTAATATTATCAACAAGAAAGGAAAACAACGTCCAATTATGGTTCAAGTGGAAAAATTGTTCCAAATACTATCCAAGGAAAAAACGGAATGTTTCGAATTTTGCCAAGGTAAGATCTTTAATGTTAAAAGAAATTTCACCAAGTCAAAGGACAGGAGCAAAATCATTAAAATGCTCACTACCAACCGTAAACAAAGCGATTAATGCTGATTTGAATCTTAAAAAGTAAAAAAAAAACATAATGGGCTTCATCTTTCCCATCTCCTAACGCAAAACGCACTGCAGAATTCTTTATAAGAAATACTTATCCCGATAAAAATGAGAAATTGTTGTCATAATGCATAAATCTTGGGTACATTTTAACTGACTGCAATAAACAGAGGTCCATTATTATCACCAAAGAGGTGAACAAAATATTAAAGCATGGTTCAAAGAATCTAAAGCAAGTTTTTCAAATGGATTTATGATTGTTGTTGGTTTTTCACATAACGGCAAATTAAGCATAAAGAGAGGCGAGAAAAATATTAAGATTAATTCCAAATATCATCAGGAACATATTTGATACCCAATTTTCAAAAATAGAATACCTTCACAGTGCCATCGATCAGTAGAATTGCATCAAGACGACGCAAGCAGCCAACATCTAAATCCACTCTAATTTCCTGAGAAAAAAAGAACAATGAACGGGTATCAAGCCTCTATCCTTTATTCATATACCTACTAAATATTCTGATCTGTGGATTTTTGCGCTTTTGGACTTGTCCAAACGTCAACCTACAACCTTTCTTGGACTTTGGAAAGCTGTTCAAGGGGAATGGGAAAAAGTACCTCTTATAGACACTACAAAAGGCTTTATTGTTTTTGAAATTACGCTGTAGAAAGACACTAATAAATAAGGGTTATCAAAGAGAATATTTAAAACACAAAAATGCTAAATAAAATATTTCTATAAATATAAGGAAAATGATTTAAAAAAATATGTGAACAGCCTCTGTATAATATAGATATCCACTTTAATTAATCAATAACATATTATTACTAATTTATTTTCTAAACTATGCATGTTCATGGCTTCTAAAGTCTAGAGCTCATACTGAAAAAAAGCAATTTTTGGTGTTACTATGTCAGGACTGAGTATTCTGTGTGTGTTCTTTGAGAACATGGTAAAGTCTGTAATAGGGTTCTTCTTCTCACTGAACTAGAACAGTGAGCTGATAAAACGTAAGCTTTGTTCTGATGTAACTGCTGTGCTGGATAATAACTGCACGTGAAGGGATTTGAAATCCTCTTTTATTAAATCACTATTATTTACACACTTCCCAACTCGGGAGAGATACAGAAAGTAAAAGATCGCACTTGGGTCGAACTTAACAATCAAATAACTTTAGTACTAAACCTAAAATAGAACTTAAATCAAACTTTGCTTCGCAGAGCAATTCGCGGAAGTTGGCCTCTCACTAAATGGTGCTTAGCAAGATATACTAATACTAGCGCACTTCAAATTGCTTCAATATGCAATTACGTAGCAAGCACTATGGCTTATAAATTTTAACTGCTAGTTGGTCAGACGAACGTTGAGCAGAGTGACCGTGATCTGAGACTGAAGCTCTCTCACTTGAGAGGTTTCTACCTCTGGCTTAAATAGTACTTGGCTGTACTTCAAAATTAGCATAAGCTGAAAACGCGCGCTTCTTCTGACGGGAAGTTGAAACAGAGAGGAGATAGAAAGATTTAAATTAAAATAAAACTTGGTTAGTTTAACTAAAACCTTACAACTAGAACAAAATATACAAAACTATTTACATCTTTTAAAGCACGAGTTTGTAGCTTGATTAGAGACATGTGTCATATACATATCAATACTTAATCACGCAGACTTTAGATGAAAAGGAAATCTAGAAATATTTATGTTTGATCCAGATAAATGATGTATGATATGTTATGTATATGTCATGTTATTATATGATATGTTATGTATATGTTATGTATCCAGATAAATGAGACACGAAAACAACAGCAACAACATCAGTTTCCTCTAAACGATGGTATTTCTGGGTATCATGGCACATTTACTACTGTTAACGTTAGACTTTTCAACAGCATGTATTTAAGTGCTCCCGTTCTACAGATACTCTTGCAAAACCGTATGACCTCGAATCTAAACCTATCGATAGGACAGGACCCTTTATTAACCATTATAATAAAGTTGGCAATGTAATAGGTTTTAATTCATCTAACTGGTAAGTTATGTTTCGCATGCAATGAAATCAAATCACAATTAAAGGCATTTATCTTTTAACACTACTCTAAAAAAATCACTTAAATGCAAGAGTTAACATTTTATAATCCGATTTGAGATCGAATACATTAGATTCCTCTGTTCTACCAATGCAGGTAAAATGAGAATCAGAGGATCAACTGTACTTTTCGACGAATTTTTTGAAACATATGATGGAAAATGCTCTGTATCGCTATTTAATTCCCCAATTAACTAAATCGTTCTCGTAAATAGAACTGGAAATTAAAAGACATAAATTTTTTGAAAACATTCTTCCTGTAACTGCTGTTTTCCTGAACTTCTTAGATGCAAAATGAACGTGATGTTAAGTTTTTCTAAATGTAAAATGAAAGATGTTGCTGTCATAAGTAAGAAAGAAGAAAGATGCCCGTATTAAAGTATATGCTTCTCTTACTCAAATCGTCAAATTAAAGAAAAGAACTTATTGTCTTTCTTAAAGCTTTGTTGTGCAAAGAACACAAAAAAAAGCATCCTTAAGGTTCTTCTTTACTGAGAACAGCATTAAAAATGTCGTTTAATGCCATTTTCGTAGTCTTACTCAATAAAATCTGCTGGCATCAAACCTAAAACCTTTATCTTTTTTATTATTACGCAGTGCAAAGATTGTCAAACAGGATGAGAAAATCCAGGGTCTTTGGTAATCATATTACGCAATGGAACCTAACAAGTATTAGCAGGAAAGCTTGAGCTCTCACGTTTTCAGATAAAGCTTCGGAGCCCTAAGGATAGAAACCCTGTCAACATTTCATAGAATCTCCTAGAAATACATTCATACAATCCTCACTTGTCTTAATACTTAAGGGCAAAGAGAAATTGACTTAATGCTGCCGGTTAAATTCTTGACAGCAGCCGAGAATTTTTTTTCTCTCTCAGTGGGTTTTCTAATATAGTCCTTTTATTTTTTGGAAATTTACTAAATATTGAGATTTTTTCAGCAGAAACTACAGATAGCTTTCTAACGCTTAAAAGCAAAATGTATTATTAAAGGGGTAATTCAACTCTGGTATACCACAAACAATGCTTAAGGCGGCGAAAGAAATTAAATCGAGACAGTAATTTTGCGCAGAGAGAAAACTTTCCTTTTTTCAGTTCCACCTTTTAAAGACAAATCTCGAAAAAGTAGCTGAAGGGCAAACACGGCTCTCAAAGGGCACGTTAGAGAGAAAAAAAATAATACATTTCAGGCAAGGAAAAAAGAAATTTTTCCCTTTTTAATTTAGTTCGAACAACAGCGCTAATTGCTCTCAGAGGTGGAGATTTTGGTAATTATCTTAACTAATTCTGCGCAGAATTTTACTCACCCATGGAGAATGCTATGTATTAGAGTCTCCAATTGTTACTATATTTATTACAAATAACTTTAGGAAAGAAATGTTTCGTTCCCTTGTTTATTATGGCATATGTGTTTTTCTTACTTTTATTATAATTATTCCTAATAATTTAAAGTGAAGTGTTGAATTCCTTTTCTATTAAAGAATTCATTTCTTCTTACTTTTGTTACAGTAAATTCTTATGGCGTAACAGCAGATACATGTGGAGTTCAAAGTTTAAATGCAGGAAAAAAATATTTATTATCTGCAAAGAAGGTAGAAATTTTATTTGCTTTTGTAAGGTTTTATTTTAACTTTGATTAATAGTTACAGTTTTAGCTTTGCCATGCCATCTACTCTCTTATTTTAGAACCAAGTGTACATTTTCTACAAAATCAAACTTGAAATAAAAATATAAAGAAAAAATAATTGAAACATTGTAGCTCACTAACTGATTATTTCTATCGTGGACATAACTTATCTAAATAGAACCTAAATTCTCACGGTGTAAATGTTTTAATTAAATTGATATAATTGATTATAATTTACCTAGCTAGATAAAGGAAGGAGTTTCATAAGAAATAATATCTACAGTCCTTTGAAGCCTTCTTAGATTCATAAATATGTTCTAGGGTTTCCTATTATTATACATAATTATTCTTTTTCCCAACCACTAATTATATTTTGATTTGTTCTTATTATAATTGCATTTTGTATAAGCGTTCGTTTTACTATCAATCTTTTAATTTTGTATTTTTTCTTACAATAGTTTGTTTAAATTATTTTAAATACATTTTGCTTACCCTGAAGAATAAAAATCTAATCAAATGTTCTGTACGAAAGTTCTGTACGAAATTAACACTATTTTATATGAAATTATTAATCTTATGAAATTATCAAGCTTTCATTAAGGGAACAGCTTTCATTTTAAAAATCTATTTTGTATAAGTTGAATAAATTATCATTTATAGTACAATAAAAGAAAGACTGAAACATTACTATTTCAGGAAAAATGTAGACGTTCAATCGTAAGAGATTTGAACTAAACAATAAGTCTGACTACTAACTAGTATTATATCTATACCATTCTTTCATATAATAGACAAAACAAGTTTCGTTCTTTGATTTAAAATAATATTTATACATATGTTTAGCATAAAATTAATGTAGCTTCGCATCCTTTCTTAATATTCGTAAGTGGACGCGATCTCTCTCAGTATTCGAACGCTCAATAGCCTTCAGATCTTTTGTAAAAATACGAAACGGAGTCTGAATTTGACATTTACAAACTGCAGATTAAAACGCTGATAAATAACAGACATATATTAGATTATGAAAGTATATGAAGCAAAGGAAATTTAGTCTTGATGACTAGTAACAATTCAGAACAAAAGCAAACATCTTAAGTCATTTCCTTAAGAAAGGAAAACATTGCGTTTCAGAGGAGTGAATAAGAACTTTCGTTCTTTAATTTACATTTCAAACAGCAGCTCTAATTACTTTCAAAGCCAACACTTTTATTTAAACTTTTTAACTATTCAGTATTATGCTCTTTAGCTGACAATACCACGTTGTGAAATTTTCTTTTGTTTGCATTATTACTACAAACAGTTTTAAAAAAGGAATATTCCCCTCGCTTGGTTTTTACAACGTATGTTCTTTTTTCCTATTACCGTCGCAATAATTCCACATGACAAAGCAAATAATTCATAGTAGACTGTATGTAAATTTAAATGAGAAAAAAGGTGGTTTGCTATTTATAACAATGTTAGAGCTTTTTTATCTACCTTCATTAGAGATTATGCTAATGTATGGAAGTGAAGTGCGTCAGTTTACATTATTATATTACTTTTTAAGTGAATTGCTTACTTTTTAATTATATGTCGCTATATATAAAACGAAATAACAAATTTTCTTAATGTAAATAAATACTACAATACTTGCGTTGCACTCGCAAATAAATTCGCCATAATTGTTTAACTGCAAGGAATACCGCTTGATTTATTTAATAATGTGCAGAACCGTATTCATTTATGTGCAGTATCTCCACTCATGCAATTTCCGCACATTATTTCTGAGGAAGATATGCAAGAGAAATTTCTAGCGGGCAAGCCCGCCAGATGAACAAGCTGCTGCCAAAGCAAAATTTATAAGTTCTGTGTAGACCTGAAAAAGAATGCAAGCATACATTTCAATATCAATGAAATAAGTTAATTTTTTCCAAGCAACAGCCAATTCATAAATAGTTTTTTTGTTGCCAAACCAGGAAACAAAAACCGTTGACACTTCAGAATAATAATGATACAAATTTTGTATTCAGATAGATAATTTTAGTAGAATTATAATTAAAATTGTTGTATTTCACCTTGCAATGCAGCGCGAAACAAATTTTAAGAGAAAACTATACCGGAAAATTAAAACTATGGCAGCACGTGCATTTAACATTGAGTAAATTGATATCTCGGGCTTGCCCGCTAGTTCAGTTATAAAAACATAAAATCTAAGTCTGGAGAGAGCAAAGGAAAAAGTATAAATACAAGTACTACCATAAGAAAAATACTATAATATATCATTAATACTTAAACTATGTTAAAAGTCTATAAAAGAAAATAAACCAACTTAATAATAATACAATAATAATAAAAATAAAATAATACTTGTAAATAATATTTATACAAAGTTAAAATGATACATCAACAATACAATACATTAATACATAACGTAGTCATACACAGATAATACGCAAAGTAATAATTGACGCATAAGAGATTAAAATAGAGTTAAATAAATAATAAAGCGGAAAGTTTAAAGAGCAAATAAAGTCGCGCAAGACTGCGAAAGGACTACTAACATTATCAGAGAAACAGGAAGAGAGTAAGCAGAGAGCTGCCCTAAACTTACTTCAAGTATAATTTTGGCGGTCGTACGCAACCTACAATGAAATAAAATATGCATGATGTATTTATTTACTGATGTACATTTTACAACCTACTATGCATTTTTGCACTGAAGCATATTTTATAAACTCATTTGAGAATAAAATGACAGCCATGAAATTCTTAGGTTCTTAGTTCACAGCAGCTTTCAGATTTTAAATATGGAAATAAAACAGAACGGTTTAAATTGTGCGCGCAATATGGAAACTTGCCATTAAAAATTAAAAATTTATCTCACATTATAGACTAAATAGATGTGACAACGGACAAACTTTCTGTTAAAAACTGGTTACTAATTCTCAAAGCTACTATATTATGTAGTTGGTTGTAAAACATTTGAAGTAAATGCTTTTAAATAAATAAATTATTTCCATTTACACAGCACTATCATATTTAAAAAACTTGATGGTTTTAAGATGAAAAAAATAAGAACCACTATTTCTAAAACTATGAAATAACAAATGCTGCCTATCCTGCATATTATTACCTCAGACTGATCGTAACTACTAAATGTTATCCTTCACGCAATTTTCATGTTTAGTGGTTTGATAATATGTTTTATTGTTAAATTAAGTAAAATTTAAATATTTTTCTAACATTTTTACCGAAATAGGAATTTTATTTCATGTAACATATTCCTAGCAGCACCTTTATTCGCTATTTAGCGTTTCATTACAATACGTTTCAAAGCAGTGATAACAGATACCAGAAAATCGGAGTGGTTATATATTGCCAAACTTTGCTTTTCAGGTAATTAACATAATGAATCAACTAGAAGAAGGTACTTCGGAATCACATGTGTTATGTAGTATTATACCTGAGGTAACTGGTCCCTTTTACAAGATACGAAGTTTTAAAGTATTACTGTTCTCCTTCGTGCAGGCTGTCATTGTGTAACTGGCAGTCGGAAGATCCGTGCTTAGATTCTCGTCGAGAAAGTACTTGTTTTCTCATGTTTAGTAATTCATTTCGAATTTTCCAGAGTGTTTCTGTTTTTGCCAAAGAAGATGCTTGTCGGTAGGCATTAGAACGACCAACGATTTGGAGCAATTCGGCAAGTGTTAGAAGATACCCCGTTTTAACCCAAAATCTAGTTTAAATATCCCTAAGTTTTAATTTCGAAGTCAAACAACAAAACTCTCTTATCTTATCTTATCACTATATCTTATCTCGCTGATTTGCGCTTTGGCAACTCAGGATAATGGTTCCATAAAAAACATTGGAACTAGTCCTGTGCAAATTTACAAATATAACGCTAATTTTTGCTGTTTGACTCCAAAATTGATATTTGTTCGGCGTGTTGTTTTACCTTAATCCCTAAGTTTTGTTGTAGTCATATCTTTAGCATTTCTAAGAGGGGTCGCATTTTGTTTTCCTATGCTTAGTTGTAATACTCAAGACTAGTGGCTAGTAAAATTCATAATTAACATGATAAAATTCAAGTTAAATTTTAGTTTTCAGTCTTTCTTATGGGCTAAGTTAAACAGTACGAAGGGGTCAATCTGCGTACATAATTTCTAGGAGCCTTTACGTGTGAAGACTAGTAACTGAAGTTAGTTTATTCCATGGAATTTATAAAGGAATCTGATAAAAAAAAACCTTAAATGATAACAGATAGCAGGGATTCTAAGATAATTAAGCTGTTTATCATTTTTCTACGCATTCGTCTCTCACAATCCCTTGTTTTCATTCGAAAACGATAAAAGTTTCTTCAAAAAATGTTCAGAGAGTTCGAATTTTATATCCAGCATAAACCTTAAAATTCGATACAGTGATAAACCTAAATGGGCCTATTTAGGAAGTTTATTCTATATGTCAATTATATCTCTCAATGATTTTACTAAATATATACTTGTAAATGTTGTTCTTTGATGGATAATCACTAAATCTCAGAAATACAGCAAAGCACCATAAATTGCCAGAGCTTGATGCTGTAGAATACAAATCTTGATAAATTTAAAAAAGTTAAAAAATTTAAAAAACAGCAAATTAAATTAAATTTCCCTGCAACTTGAGTAGATTCTACATCAAAATTAAGCTTTCAGAACATGTTCATTTTCGATAAATCCATATTATAATATAAAATTTTAATTATGCCGTATCGAAGTGAAACGTGAAATTTATAAATATGCAATCGTAATATTAGCCTGAAAAAAAACAGTGTCTCAGATGACGATGACATTACATTTAAAGTGCACACTCTAGAGACATTAGGTATTTTTTTAAAACAGGAGAAATGAAAAATGAGCAATGCTCACAAACCACGGACCGCTCGAATACGCTCCGAGCGAGCTGACAACTACACCACGAAGACATATTAAGAAGGCGGGAGAGATACCTTATATACTCCCATTTTTGAAGGGCGATTGGGGATTAGGGGACTCAATCGCCCAATCTTGGTGGTGGAGAATCATCAGTCACCACATTTTTTATTTCTGGAGTCACTTTAAACACATTAGGTATTTTTTTAAAGCAAGAGAGATGAAAAATGAGCAATGCACTCGTCGGGACTCGAACCACGATCCTCTCGAAAACGCGAGGAGCGTGCTGATCATTACACCACGAAGGCATCTTAAGAAGGCGGGAGGAATACCTTACAATACGATGATAATACATCAATTCATATAATACCTCCTCATAGGTATGCACATCATATATTGAGAGTACTGTGCAAGAAAGACAATTAAATAATTTGAACATCGGTTCATAGGGTAGAATTAAGTATATTGTCTATTTACACTTTAAACACATAACTTACTGTAGTATACTTCATAAAGTCAGGCAACAAAATAGAAACGTTTTTAGAAAGGTCAAAAAGATAAAACATGGTCTAATGTAACGATTAATTCAAATGTGAAAAAAATAAACATTTAATAATTTGAAAAGCCTGAACAGTAACATAACGCGATTTTCACATAAATCCAGAGGAAAACATAAAATTGTGTTTAATAATGAAGCATTTATTCCTAGAACAGTTACACTTTTAACCGCCAGGCTTTGCATTTGTTGTGCCAGAATTTCGTACAGTGCTCAAGGTATTTCTCTCGCATATGATAACTGACATTCACTAGACTGGCCGTCAATCGCAGTATATCACTCTGCATATTTTCTTAAAAGGCATAGCTGTAATTTCGGTCACATGATGGCGAATCAATTCTTTCAGTACTTCAATACCAATAAAACAAACCGACATCTACCGACAAACAAACCGACTTGTGACTTGTACTATTCTAAAAATAAAATTTGTAGTTAATAAAGAAAATCCACAATCTTTCTGAAAATTTATGCGACAAACGCACCGTTCTACTACCTCACTTTTCAAATTATTAATTTTTTTTATGTTACTCTGCATAATTTTCCCCACTTGATTTTTTGCAGATAGATTTAGTAAAAGGATAGGGGGCAACACGGTATTCTATTTTCTCTAGAGCGTAATTATAAAATCGTAATACTATGCAAGTTGAGCTGTCAATTATATTTACATATTGAAAAACAAAACTAAGCGCATCCTGATAACTGAACAACACAGGCGAACTAAATGAGATCGGAGCTGCTACGACTAGTGTAATAATAACGCTTTTCCACTAGAGTTATATCCTTCTGTTTCGTCGCAACAGGTATGTCGCAACATCGGAAAAACAATACAATGATTAACTTCTTGAGCAACAAAGACAGTGACGCAGATTGCAATGTCACAAATTATCTTTAAGTAGGATACAGTAATCAGAAACAAGCATCTGATATGCGTAAAAGAATATACGAGAAGTTATTTCTTCAAGTTGGCTTAAATTCAACAACCGTGATGGTAATGAACAATCTCTTTGTTTAATTTGCAATACCATTTTGAGTATGGAGAGTATATAACCGTTAAAATTAGAAACGTTTCTTGAAACCAAGCATTCTTCGTACGACTTCTTACTTCAAACGACTGCTAAAATCTTGTAAAAAAGAAAATAGAAAATTATGACTGTCAGAGAAAAGTATTTATTCCTCTCATAAGGTATCATATTTGAGTTTTAAGCATGAAAAGCCATACACCATTAGAGAAGATCTTAATTTCACTTTCTGCTAGTGAAATGTTACAGATATTTCAGATAAATTTGGCGATGAACTTCGAAAAATTCTGTTGTTGAACAGCACTGTCGCCAATGGAATTTCTGACATTAGGAATGACCAGTTCGAGCAACTTATTACTGCACAACCAAAACTTACGATTCAACTGTACAAAATAATTGATATTTCAAAACTACCAGTGGTGAAGTTAAGTCAGATAATTTATGAAGAAATCTTGTATAAAGAAGTGTGCTTTGGTTGCATTTTGGAAGAACATAAAAGAGGGGATGACATATATATAGTAAATTTGACGAATGCTTTAAAACTTAATGTTTAGAATGGAAAAAATTGCGTTGGAATATACAAGAATGTTCCAAATGCTGGGAATGGCGAAAATATTGCTTAAAGTAGCTGCTAATGATTATGTACCCTTAGCACACTGTTTGATTCATCGAGGGGTTTTTGGTGCAAAACATTTAGTTCTTCAGGATGCTATCAAAATTAGAGTCTTTATTAAAAGCCGTATACTTGGCAGACGATTATTTTCAAATCTCTCTAAAACTATGGATTCCGAATAGGAAAAATTATTAATACACGTAGATGTGATAAATTTAATTTTTTATGCACTGAGATTAAATTTGTTATGCAGAAAAAAGAACGAGGATATCCGTCTTATTAAAACGTGGTTTTCTCTGATTAACTTTTGCATACCTAAAACAAATCTTAAAACTATTACTAATGTTGTAAAACTACTACAATATATAATGCTTACCTAAAAAATAAATTATCTATGTAAAAGTTACTAGTTTTATATCTTTATTTTATGTTTAATATTTGGGGGTCTCGAAAACGTCTCTATGACAAAAAAGGATCGTGAATGAAAAAGGTCACAATTGCAACAAGATATTTTGTTTTTCTTTTTTATAATGGAATATAGTTTGAAACTTCCGCTGTGACGTTACAGTCGTATTCATGTGCCTCCTTTATTGGATTTCAACGAATGTTCCATTTCATCACTGCAGATAACTTGGTCGCTGATGATAACTAATCCACACTCTGTTTTACACCATTCTGTTTGACATCACCACTAGAACTAGAACTCCATTTTACACCACCGCTTGCCCTTTTAGGCGCTTCAACCTTTGGTTTATGCAAGTATTAATGAACAGATTCTTCTCAGGGTCTTGAGTTCTTTATATTATTCATTATCATTTGTTTCCAACATACGGTCTTCCTAGAAACGCTAATAGGTTATGTTCCACTTATATCTCAATGCTTCCCCATTATCAAAACTATCTTTTAAAGCCAAACGAATAACAATTCGGCCAATTCATATGGCACATTTCATGGATTTCCTTTTCTGGACCAATCTTCCAAATTGCTAGTTAAACGGAAATTAGTCATGCAAGTTCTGAACTGTCAAATACTGACAGCTAGATTTCATAGTAGTTTGGCAAGCTAATTTTCATTGCGTTTTGCAATAACGCTACTGTAAGTAATTATTTTGCTTATAAAATTACATTCTTCAGACTAAGATAGGAACACACTATAAAATTGTAACATAGCGTTCTAAAAAATATCATTCAAACAGTAAATATGTTTTATGGCAAAATTTAACTGTCAGAGAAAAAGATGCATAATGTACTTCGAATGAACTTTTGAGTTTCATATTCAAGTACTATTTAGTTACGCATCAAGTCCAATTTTGCGTAGCTATAAAGCAATACTAAAAATCATTGTATTCGGAGAAAATATTAATAAAATAGCAGCAGTTCACAAAATATCTTAATGCATGTTGGTGAATAATTAAACTTTGCTGTTATGATATAGTGGGCCAAATCTTTGAAATTTCGCTGCACAGAAAACAGAAAGTCATTATTATTATCATTGCGCTGAGAAAGATTTGGACTTAGGTACAAGAAAAAGCTTTGATTTTGTGTAAAACATTAGTCTTAAGGAGCATGATCTCGTATTAAAGAAAACAATCTAGTGATTTCGAAGATTTATTTTTAGAGATTCTCATGGTTATATTGCGTGAATGCTGAACATACGCAGCAGAAGGAATAGACATTAGTTTTGTTCTCTTTCGCGATGGAAACATTATCATTACCAGTTGGAATAACTCCAATATGCCAAAGTAATTTCTACATTTATTTCATGATATCGCACAAATTAATAAAATAAAATTCATTGGCTACAATCCAATAGAGTTCAACCACAATAATCGTAATCGGCTGGCAATTTAGGTATATGTCTTTTCTATTTTATGGCGTACTCGAAATGGAAGTCTATGTCTATGGTTTGGAGTTTTCTATGTGAAAGATGATACACCATATTATGGAACTTTTTATGACTACAAAGAGTATAAAGTGGTAAGTATGCAGTGAATTAAAATAGCATGCAGCACGTAACACACTAAGATTTGAACTAATCGTTTCTTGCCTTAGATATAATATTTGATTTATTGCCGTAACAGTCAGGAAACCTTAAAGAGAAAAACAAGTCCAAATGAGTTAAAAAGAGTATCGAATTTCTGCTGTATTAACTAACGCAAATAACTTCTTTCTCCTAACTACTTAATTTTCATTCTAAAATAATATTTTACCATTTGCTTGGTTCTGTTCCCAAATAATGCAGTAGCATAAGTTTCGATTTTGTTTTTAAATTTTATAAATTAATATTTTTGTCTAAAGTATTGATATCATTTTAACTTTTTCTAAAGTGCATTACACGCCAGAGCTCAGAAGAAAGCCTTTATAATTGCGACTGTTTTTATTATTACCTTTATAAATATTTTATACTACCCCTATAGCATTGCCATCATCCAATACTGAGGAAGATGAATACAATGCCACAACGTTTTTTAGAAACTTAATAACAAAAGAAAGAAATCTTCTTCTTAGTAAACTTTTACAAGAAAATGAAATTCCAATTAACTTCATTAACATTGTATTTAGAAAACCTGTAGTAATCTACACCCTATGATTTTTTAAGTATGAATTTTTTTATCTGAAAGATCAAATAAGAGAAAAATAAAGAAAGATGTTTTAGAGCGATTTGTAGTGTAATTTCTAAATGTACATTACAGTACAGTTTTTGTCGACTACACTTTTATTAACAGAGGGTCTACTCTATCTAAGTCATTATGATAAGCCCATGGCATAAAATTTTTATACTATTCTAACTTTTTTTTACTTGCATTACTTTAATGCCAAAATAAAAATAAAAATAAAAAAATCCTTACTAAAAAATCCCTTTATGAGAGATTTCAAACTTTCCATTGCCAAACAGACGTCTAATTTTCACTTTTGAAATACTATCTTTTATTCTTCCAATAGTAAGTTCAATTTTTTTCTCTGTTAATTTTAATTTTTTTGTAAGTTATTAAGTTTGAATTTGAATTTTAATATTAGCAAGTAGTATATATTTTACTTCTGCTATATTAAGGACTGAATTTACTCCATTTAAATTTATTTTTGTATATTTTTTTTTCACATGAAAGGAGGGCTGCTGTTGAGAAAGCATTCTGAATTCTCAGAGGAACTAATATAATTAAATAATTTGAAATGGTTCATGAGCTAATTTTAGATGAACAGAAGCACAGTGATAGTTTATAGTAAGGAATGTTTTATTTTTATTTTGTCGTTAAAGTAATGCAAATCCTGGGAAAATGGATTCAATTGAGTCTGATCTATCTTCCCTTTGATAACGTTGAATCAGATTTAATTGCAGTCCCTTTCTTATCTTATGCATGCTGTTTTCGAGATTTGTTCTGGTTGTAAAGACGAATATGATATTCTTTATAAGAGTAATCATTTCACGAGACTTGGGAATAAAATGCACACATAATATGGTGACTATTTAATCATATCAACGCTGACGGAGAAAAGTCAGTCCAGCTCTGTTCAACAGGTACAAAAGCTCTAAAACAATTATAGTAAATGCGATTGCTATGCATTTGTATTGTTTTACGTTTAGAGATTTAATACCACTTGACCTTTGTTTCTGTTCTTTTAACAGCTCAGACTGTCGCAGGTGAACAATTTCATACAAAGTAGAATTGATATTTAGAGTTAATATAAGATGGATAAACCCGATTAAGTCTGTCTTTAAACACACAAAAATATAGCAAGATCCTCTATTGTAATGATAGTAGTGTGATTAAGCAAGCATCGTGTTTATTCCATTGCTGATTAACATTGTTATTATTCATGCCTCTGCAACTATAATTAGGTTGATACGAGATTTCTTCTGGAATCATTTAGGATAGGATTGTTTTGGCCCCAAAATTATCCCTTCTGAATATTAAAATTCTTGAATATTAATATTCAGAATTAGAAAATAATATTACAGATCTGAAATTTATCTGCTCGTATATGTTTTAGAAGTCTGCAATAAATATGTAAGTGCTTTAGCCATCCGTTTACTCAGCTGTCTTCCTTACTGTACCAAATATTTCTTTCCATAATTTTCTGTTCCAAATATCACATCAAAACTGGTCGATAGTGCTTCTTACTTAAATTCGCTTGGTTTATTTACATTTTAAATCTATCAATTTCGAATTGATAACCTCTTCTTTGAATATCAGAAAGATACAGATAGATACGTTGTTACAACTTCGTTTATGCTGAATAATCTTAATTCGATTCATTTGCAAGTTGGAAATTTAAATTTTAGAGTTACTAATTTTAAGTCAATTTTCTTCCTTTATTTTGATTATGACGATGTACAAGATGGGGGGTCGCTTAAGGGAAGGGACACTTTCGGGGAGGACATTTCAAGGGAACCAGAATTGATTTACGTTACACATGTGGAAATCCACAACCTGTGATGCAACGAGCACGTTCGCCGCGATTTGAACTCGGGTTCTAACTTTTAGATTTCAGCGCAAATACTGCTCGGATACTGGTGAAAAATTTGTTCAAAGTATAACTTCAAGAGATGTATTGTTGTTGTTATTTTTGTAAATAATCTAGTATGTCTGATATTAAAAAAAGTTCATGAAATTCATCATGACAAGGAGGCAAGATTGCGCCTGTCGATGGGTACCATACAGGCGACACAGCATACAGGCGGATCCGAGGGTCTTCCAGCTCTCTTCCCCTACCACCTACATCTTCAGAGACTTTCGGCTCGCTGCATATTTTGAGTGCTCCCATGGCGCACAGATATTTAGAAACACCCAGGCCTTCTCCAGGCTTCCAGCCCTTTTCCAGGATCCCAACCAATCCAATAAGCAGAATGCAATCTTTGTTTATCGTCGTCTAGTGAAAGAAATTTAGTGTCTTTGGAAAATAAAATACTTTGTGTTGAATGAGAACGCCAATTTCCTTTTCAAAATATGCTAAGTATTTTCGAATGAAATAAAGCAAGCTTTCATCTTGCTATTTATTAAATTCAAAGCACCATGTATCTTGTTGCCAATTATTAAATTCAAAGTATATGTAACTCTTGCTTCTATATTATAAGTAGAGAGTTCCATGGGGTTACACTTTGCGCTCACTGCTCGCTTATTTAATTATTTATCTAAATTTTTAGATCATTTATAAAGAATATGAAATACATGTTTTCTCATAATTTCATGAAATATTTTTTTTAATTTGTAACAAATTTTGTAACGGTTGCAGTGATACGTAACAAATTAACTAAGGGCCTATGCCTGTTCGTCTTTGAAATCGATAGAGTTTCTTTCAAAATCTAGACCAATGTAAAGTTGCCTTTTTTGAAAAATTTTTATTATACAACCGATATTAAAATTGCTCTGATGTACAAATAAATTCATAGAGTTATTTTAACATATTTTACGAATGCGCATTTTGCTCACCTTTCCAGATATGGCAAACACCTATCGTATAATCCATGTCGTCACATATATGTGCCCTTATATGTATAACGGTCGGGAATTACCACATCATTGTTGTTACGGTAGATAGGGTCCTGGCAATCACGAGGTAGCAGAGGCACAGGCAGACTCTTTGACAAAATCCCACAGAATGAAGTCACATAGGAGTAAACCAGAATAGTGTGCTGGCTACCGCCGTTAACGCTTTATCTCGTCATCCTGTGCGTCCTATTCACTTTACAGCAAAGTTTAACTGAGGTACTTTTGCAAATGTTTTTAGTTATGTGGCATATTCCCTTTGCAATACTCTTAGATATGTTCTTAATAATGATCTCTTTAGTTGCATGGTGTCAATTTGTGTTGTTGAAAGAAGTATTCTTCAATGTTTTCGTTCAACTGTGGTAGCATTTAAGTTAGGAAAAATTATTGTAAAAACTGGTTAAAACTTTATCTGACGCCAGAAATGAATGCTGATGCATTTGATGCAATGAGTCTCCGTAACAGCAAATGAAATGTCGTTGAATCCTTGCGAAAAATACAAAACATCTGTTTCAGTACAATACAATTAGGTGTTAATGGCACAGTTTTTAAGAAATTTTAAATTGTTTGACGGTGTTATAAATTATTTTATTATTTTTTTAATTATCGTAGAACCAATGATTGCATCTATTTGTTACCGATCTTACTATTTTATATAATGTTTCTTTTCGTTATAATATTTGTTTACTCTGACGTTTCCTGTGCTCAGTTTGTTTACGGTGATGCTTTAAGTAATTACTTCAACATTCTAAAATTAGTTTGACATTAAAATTAAAAAAAAAAAACTTCTAAAGCATTCCAAAAAATATTTACCTTGTTAGATATTTTGGCATTTTCTCCTATTCGTGCGTTTCTTGTGTCTGCTACGGATTTATATCGGAAGCTGGTGCAAGCTCCAGTCTTAAAGGTTCGAACTGCCACTACCAAGTGTGAAATTTAGCACATCTTAAGTTCTTAGTAAAATTCATATAAATCTTCGAAATACATATTGAATGAGGGTTGTATTCTCTCTTGGTGGCATTTGATTTCGAATAATTCTAGCATCTCCAGATTTAACCTAAATATTTTCTTTCGGATGAAATAGGGAAAACACCGTGGCATTTCGGTTTAAGTCTCTCATATGCTCCTTTTAACATGGTTAGAACTCTCTTTTAAGCATGCATTACTATATCGTGATTTTGTGTTTATTACTGATTATTACAGGCTTAGTAAACGCCTTTATTCCATTTCCCGTCTACATTAGCAATATTACTTCTATCTAGTGTATTTAGAGTACCATGTAAAATGCACGTCCAAAGTAAAGAAACGGTCTTTTATACCCAGAAACAGCAATACAAGATTTACATAAACGCATGGCTAATATAAAATGAATGAATGAGTTTTGATTATAAATGAATAAAATTTAATTTACAGTTGTTCATTTAAAGACTTAATTTATATTGTTGCGAAGCAGCGAAGTGTGAAAGTCAGTGAAACTACTGCATTGTTCGATCTAGATTGCAGTATACAGTTAACACATATTTGCTCCTTGTTCTTCTAGGCTCGCGAAACGAAATTTATAAAAATACTTCCAAAACGTCCAAGTGTGAAGAGAAGTTGCCAAATGTCTCAGGTCTCTAAAAAGGTTTTTTTGGGGGATACTTATGTAATTCTACCGAATACTTTTGTAGAATTTCATGTATAACAAAATAATTAGCCAGTTAAACTCCTGCAAGCATAGTAATTACTTACAAATGAAAAATAGTACGAAATGCACAAAAAATATACAAAAAGTCATCATAAAATAAGATGCAAAATAAAAAATAAATGATAATAAATAAATATGTATAAATACACATTAGTACGATATCAATAAAAATAATTTTGCAATACAATCTAAACAAATTGGCACAAATGTTTGCACAAACTTACATCAATAAGAACGTGGTTCATATTAATTAGAACTTTTATTTTGTGTTCCAAACATAATATATAAGTGTTCTCGGATGGCTAGTATAGACTGAAATTAAGAGATAATAACCAGCTGCTTCGGGTGTTCCCAGATCAAACTTCCAACTCATTTCAGCTAAACTTACTCTTGCAGAATGATTTGATTATAAACAAACTTCGGACTGCAGAATTTGTATAAGCAGGAACAAATTCCTTTATAAGTGCTTTAATTTTACTAATAAGTGATTTCCAAGTGCATCTTAGCATGCTAGTAAAGTATGATTTCGGCTGTATCAGTGCGCTCTTGAAAATCGATAAAATACATTTAAATTCAATATTAACGTTGTTCGAAGGGCTGTGTAACCAAACCAAAGGAATATTATTACCCTTACAGTATAAAATTAATCGATAAATAATTGGGCAGGTATACAGAACTCGAAATGAGTTTATTAATATAATTAGATTGTCAGATTTACTCAACTGAACGTAGTATACTAAAGCAAATTGTTCCCCTGGTACTGTCAGTAATATATATTATATGCAAAATGGAAATCTGTAATTTTCTAGCATTCCAAACCATATAAAGATGCCAGTTAGATCTTGAAGTTCAAGTAAACAATAGATACCAACAGTTTAATGACATTTTGTCAAATGAAGTGCAGTTGTTGAATGCGAGATATCTAGTTCTAACCCCTTATTTGCAAGTGAGAAATAACAACATAATGTCACACGCGATACATTACCAGAATGAATAATTACATAAATATGCAGCTATTGAGATAGTGTGATTTGAATAACAATTTGAATATTTTGCCAAAATTAATTTCAGTGGAATGCTGCTAAACATTTATTTTTTTTTCTTTTCTTAAATCTTTTGAGTTTTTCCACGCATACTTTTGTTTTGTAATTTTATCTTATATCACTCATACTTCATCTGTATTTAGAGCAAATATGGTCAAGACCCACAAAAAATTTCACATAATTTTTAGTCATGGCCATAAATTTGTAAATTTTTTAAAGGTATAAATAAAGCCAGATATAGTGATTTTATTAAGAATTTTTGTAAATATCAATGACCGATTTTAATGGAATATTGCAAAGTACTTTTTGTTTTCCCAAAATTTCAAGCATATTCAAAGTATGTTTGCATATTTCTGAGAGATTTCAGACAGCGAAGTAATCAGTTATTCAACAATTATTATTTTTAAAAGATCAGCCTGATAGCTCTTTCATTTAGCTTCTACTGTGTACGTACATTTCCAGGATAAAAGTGTCTTTCTTAAGCTTACCGTTGAAATTTTTTCTTCTTCTCTTAAGCTACTTTCCACAATACTTTAATTTTTTTTATCGATACATAAAAGTGTCTTCTTTAACAGACCGAAAGCACAGCACTCATTTAGGACTATAAAAGAAGATTTTGTGAAATTACGTAAAAATACGTGCATGCAATATAATAGCAATCCTTCTTGAAATTTTGACAGAAGTCTTTTTCAAGTTTTCGTATCACTCGTAGCTTTGTTCTGGTGCTGTTCAATATTTTTTACGCTACAATAATTTACGGTCACCACAGCGCTGAAGTAACTGAACACTGGTAGTTCTGTCAGGGGTTCGAATCCTGGCAAACGGGCTGGCTGCATGAGCATTTTTGTGTTTTTTTTCCATGTATAGCGTGTATGCCAGCCAATTTTTCTTAGAAAGTCCTCCACGAGATACCATCTCCCTTCAGCAGATAGTCCTCAAGCCTTTTGTCATAATTAAATAAACCAAACCAACCTACAGTGCATTAGGCGGAAGGGGCATCCAGACCTAGCTCATCAGCCTTTCCCCAGTGTTTACGAAGGGGAACTAAATCTCCAAAGACAACCTTCAATATCCCTCTATGCAACGCCCCCACAACCAAGGGACAATACCATACGGCCCCTGCAGATCTTGAACCTACCACTAAATAAACGATGGTTATAGTCGCTGTGAGGACTGTTAATTTTCCTCCAGAATTGTCACCAAATATTATCGCTCTGTATTATATTTAAAGAAATTAAATTATGAAGAATCTGCATGACTGTATGTATGTTTTCCGCATTATGAAAATTGACTATATGTAGAGGCATCAAATTTTGAATATTGGCGAAATTTCCATTTTCCAGAATATAAATGCTTTTTGCAAAGATTTCTACATATACGCTACACTCTGCGACACGTTGCGGAAGATTTGATTGATTCGGTTGTTTAAATATAGCAAAGCACTCGATGGCTATCTGCCTAGGGGACTTAAGGAAACTAGCTCTTACTCACGTTAAACGTATGGAAAACTACGAAAAATAACCATGCACATATGTTCGAATCTAGAACGAACTACCAACATTCAGCAGCCTTTAACTGCTCCACTAGTGGAATACGTTTCAAAAGGCGGTACACTTTGCACTACTCTTTTTAATTTATGTATTTCTTTATGATTT
>KK116621.1:127269-202872 GCA_000611955.2 Stegodyphus mimosarum
ATGTATTACCATATCAGAGGAAATAACGTCGTAATAATTTTTCTCTGATTTAACAATTTAAGCACTTTTACAGTTTGAAACTTGTTTGGAAATTTTTACGTAAAATAGCCATTCTAATTTTTTTACTTGACTTACACGATTAATTTTAACAAGCATGAAAATTTATGGCTTTAAACAAAAGTTTCTATTAACTCTAATCGTTACTGTTACTAAAAACCTTCTTGTAAACATACAATTAAATAGAAAAATAGTAGCTAAAAAAATGAAAAGAAGCGATAATTCCTCTCTCATGGATTTTAAGCTACTCGTACAGGTCCTTTCTTTTTATCAGCCCTCCTTACTTTCTGTCGTATGCTCTAATTTCTGTGTTTAGTTTTAGTCCGAAAATCCCTTTTACATCCCAAGTCGTAATACTTTCTTTCTTTTCTATTCTCAATCGATGGAGGCTATATATAACGGAGTAAAAAGAAAGAACAAATACAGAAGGGATGAAAACAAAAGTAATTCGTTTCGGAGATAAAATAGAATACGACCTAGGATTTACATAAATTAGACTTCAGATCTTTTTTCCTTTCTGCTTTCTTTTGAGATTGTGAAAAAAAGATCTAAATGGTGCATCGCATTCATTTAGTTTAGTCTCTCACAAAACGTAATTTTACAGCCCACACTCTTTTTAACTATGAAAATTCAGAACAGTTCTTGGTTGATTAAACTAACATTAATGAGTGCGTAATCTTGCGTCATTATAAGCAAATAATTTTAATGATTTTATAGTTTCGTATTGCTTTTTATAAAGATGATGAGTTTGTTGTTCTAATTCTAAATGCTAAATGTGTTTTGCTATTGGAAAGGCCAATTCTTACATTTTCACTCCGAATTTCATTTCAAATATCGTAACGAACGCTGGCTAAAAAGAGCATATAAAGACAGCGGTTTTGAAGTTCTCTCACTATTACCTCTTTAGCTTCTTAAGCTCGCGTGCGTGAATGAAGGCTACAAGTCATTATCTGAAAACCTTTTTCCATGTTAATTCGGTTGCACAATTTTCTTCAGTAAGTGTTCGTGCTTCTTCATATAATTACTATTTTCATATCTATGAATGTGTTTAATATTTGTCAAGATGTTTCTCGTTTCATACAGTGCTACGATGTAGAAGAATTCGTAAATTCAGAACTGAATCCAGTGGCAAATTCTTTACGCCATAGTCACGAGATCGACCAGGCAACGCATTTTGTTAAAAAAATGACTGGATATTTTTGTTTCCTATTAATTCCTATAATATTGACGTCATGAACGTTTATAATTTGGCGATGTTTCAAGATTTCACTTTCTTCGATGAACTCCCGAAAGTCGATGTGTGACTGGTGTTGTCTTGACGATATGTGACTGGTGGGTTTGTCGTGTCCAAATATGTATTTAAATTTCTATTACATCGTTAACGTTCTGAAAAAATATGTCTTACACAGGAGAAGACATTACGCGCTCTTTTATAGTACTATACATGGACAACTTTCTGATAATGTACATACAAATCTTTAATTGGCATTTAGTTTCTTTTCATTTTTATCAAAAATGTTTGAGTGTAAGAACTGCTATTTCTTAAGGAAACTGCTTGTTAAATGCTAGTGTGATTATGAATATTTATAACTTGGTATTATCTAGTATAATTCTCATGTTACCGAAAATGTATGTTTATCTACAATTCATAAAATGAACTTAATTTATGGAACATTTTCATTATTAATGAAAATAGCATACATACTTTTAAAATATTATGAGAAAATGTATATAAAGCACTTATTTTTCTTCCAAGTTATCCATATTAAAAATTGTAACGAAATTAAATGGCTACCTTCTCTTGCTTTCCATTCGAATTATTTCGTAGGGTTTCCCTTAGTTATTTAACCTATTATTTAAATTATTCAAATTTTTGTTATCTTTCTTAAATGCCTCAACTTCTCCTCGCATTTCCGCTCCAGGATGTAAATTTAAAGTTAAGTGTGAAGTGAGTATTTAAATGGGTGAAGCTTGAAATTTATTCAGAACGTGTTTTCGCTACCCAGCGTATGCTTCGTTTCCGAGCTTGCTGTTATGCTGATACGTCTCTTGGCCATTTTGAATAATTAATTATCACACCTGTTAGGTTTGTCGAGTCAATCTAGATTAGCCGTAACTTCCACAAGTGCTAGACCAGCACTATTCTTTTTAGATTTGGATTTACTGTGTTAGAATTCCTAGTTTCCACTGCAAGTTTTCGGTATTATTGTAAAGCACGAAGTAAATGCGTTTCTGTTCGTAGTTGAAATTGATAAAGGGTTATTTTCACCCTTCTTTCTGTGCTTGTATTCTTTCACGTCTGTGCGAGAAGTCGTCGTGTTCATTATGAGGATCTAGATTAGTTTATGCGGACAAAGAGAGCAAGATTCTATAATTTAACATAGTTATATTTTCGATTTTGCTTTAATTCTTTCAAAAACTGTACTCTAATTCATTTTGCTTTGCTTGGCATAAAGAAAAATTTTCTCGACTTACGATTTTGGGTTTTATATTGAATACTTAACAGATACGTTTAGCTTACTTAAGTATTTTGCTTATTTCAAGTAAATAAGTAAATTAATAAATAATAAAATATAGACTAAGTCAAAAAATTTATATCACCGAAATATTAAATCTGTACTATATTTATAATAGCATACTGATTAATTCTATATTTAGAAAACGAAAAGAATTCCTTGGATACTTAATTATTTTCCTAATTTTATTTTAGACTAAAGGTTCGCTATCCAGAAGGACTGTTAGTCTCGAAATTGCACTTTGCGTTAGTTCACTGTAAACGGCTTATCACTTCTTAAATTGTTGCCACCAAATATTATCTCCATGTATATATTTAAAGAAATTAAATTTTGAAGAATCTGCATGAATGTATGTATGTTTCTCGCACTGTGAAAAAACGACGGTACATAGAGCCATCAAATTTTGAATAAGGTTATTCTCTACCCCAACTTGTGTACTTGAAAGCCCGAATTTTGAATTTAGAATTTGCTTTATTTCCTATTTTGTGAAACTTTAACAAATTTTTTATTTATAAATTGAGCGATTTCAAAGCAAACAACGACAACATTGTACAGAAGAAAAAACATTTTAATCTCCAGCGCGAGACTGTCGGAAGTTCTAAAAAATATATTGTTTATAAATATTTTGTGATATTGTTGTTGAATTGAATTTTACGTGGGTTAAGTGCGAAAATCATGATATTTACTAAATAAAGGTAACACACAAAACATTAAAAAACTCCCCTTTGGGAGTAATATGAAATCTGAAAGCTTTCATTTTTTTTGTAACATATGCTCATTTTTTAAGCCTAAAGAAGCGTTAGCTCAAAAGGGCTATTAGTCTCAAAACGGGATTGTGCGTTGAATCACTGTAAAAGACTGAATCACTTTTCAAATTGTTGCTACCAATTATTATAGCCCCCTATTATTTTAAAAGAAATTAAATAAAGGAGAATGTCATGAATGTAGGTATGCTTCTCTCATTGACAAAAAACGAGGCCACCTAGCGCCATTAAATTTTGAATAACGCAATCCTGCATCTGAACATGGGCACCCGGACACCCGAAGTTTGAATTTCGAATTTGTTTATTATGTATTTCACATTTTGTGAAACTTTAATGAACTTTTGTTTAACAAACTCAACGATTTCAAAGCGAGCAATGACAACACTGTAGAGAAAGTATTTTTATCTCCAGCATACGAGACTGTCTACCGGAAATTCTGAGGTCATGCTGTTTTTAAATATTTTTGATATTGCGTTGAATTGAATTTTTTGCGATTTAAGTGTGAAGAACATGATATTTAATAAATAAAGGTAACATCCGAAACGTTAAAAAAACGCCCCTTTCGGCGTAATAGGAAATCTGAAAGCTTTTTATTTTTAAAATATTAAATTTCAGTTTGAAAATTTCTAACAAATGCTTCAAAAATTATTAATATCTCTATAATTTAACATAAACACTGAAGTAGCCATCTTCGTCTGACAGTGTATTGAGCATTTCTCTTTCAAGGTTCATATGCGTAGTTATATTTACCTACTGCTCGGTGCGTTCGTAATGAGAATAAAGAGATTTTTTTATATACTCTAAATCTTGAGGCAAAGTATAAAAGTTCTCATGTAAAAAGAATAAATTGATTAACGGATCCCCAATAAATTGAACTTTAAGATTATCGCAGCTGAATCTGTAACTAAAACACAGTAATTATTTTATGATTCTTAAAACGTCTGTCATGAAAATCTATCCAGGAATGTTTTCTTTCTGCTCAAATCCCATTAAAACAACATTTCTTCATGCTGAGAAATAGGAAGATGCAACGTGTGATCGCAAGCTGATTACGGGGCAATATGACAAAGCAATAAGGAATAAAAGCTTTAAGAAGTTTTTAAAAAAGTTCAAAATGCAATAAATTTGTTTGTTTAAACATTCTTCCTCACTTCATTGTTAAATTCACATTAAACTAAGCCATTCATATTTTTACGTATTAAATACCTTGCGATAAAACTGGTCCAAGCATTAGCTTTTTCAGGTTCCATATTTCATGTGTAGGAAAGTAGAAAGCATTACCCTTTCTAAAGATATTTGTTGCATACCTCATTCTTAAGCGATCCACTGAAATAAATCGAAAATTACGCCTTGAATGAACATGTGTTTTCTTTACAAGTGAGTGTACAAATCGCTATTCGATATTAATTTGCCATAATATAATGAATATCTTTTTCCGCCATTTGTCCGTCTTGAACAGATTATTTGACTAGTCAGATTCTGATTTCTATTTCTTATTATCTAAGGTCTTAAATCTTAATATATCTATTACAACTGCTTAGATTTAAATTATTTTAAGTAATTAATTAAATTTATGCATTAATATCAGTATACAGTTTCTTTTTGCCTTGCGACGTCTATAAAGTTTGTTTTAATTTTTAAACATTTTTTCAACGTTTGGAAACTTTGATGGCAAACTCTCCAAAATGTTGGATAGTAGTCTGAAGTATTTCGATTACAATATTTGTCAAGCTGTTGTAGATTTTAGTTCCATAACAAATGATAAAACCATGAAAGTAGAGAGATGTATAATCTCCTCATGTTTTATAAAATATTGCATTCATTATGGTATTATTATTGGGTTAGAAATGTTACTGAGCTATGCATTCGCCACTGCTTTAATATGAATAAAACTCTACTGCAGTACACCATAAATGAACCTTTCTAACCAAAACTGTTTCGAGCTTTCCGCTTTATCCATTTTGCGGTAATTCTCTATCACAGTCCGTATTTCCTGGAATTCCTCTTGTACATATTTATGCATATTGAAAGAGACAAAAGACAAGCTGTTATTTTCCTTATTTCTCCTCAAAATATAATCTCATCAAAATTCATATAACATACTAATAATATACATAAAATGGAAGATATCATACCTCTTATGTAGTATTTTCGATATGAACTTCAAAGCTAGCACGAAATGCTATTCCAATTTCATTAATGGGAAAAGGAGAAATGTAATTGCATTCTTTCAAGATATTTCCAGACACATAACTGATTTCATAAATCACCGAGAAATGAATGGAATCTTAAGCCAATGTTCAACCTGGGAGTTCGGGGTAATCTTTCATAAGACGTGGGTGTAAACAAAGGACAACAAACTTGAAATTCATTTCCCTTCCACAGATGGCATTGGGATATAAAACACATTCCAATAAATATTTATGGTAGCCTGTCTCTTAAGTCCAGGTGCGATATTTTGTGGAACAGTTCAGTAATCCCAGCTCAAAGTGACAGATGAGTAAATGGAGGGATTATCGAGAAATCGGATTAGTCTCCGCTTCCTCGTCTGGCTAGACAAATAGCCTAACACTGACATTCGGCACTAAAATTTAGGAAGCCTAATGCCCTCGAGAGAGCGGTGAAGCTGAAGTAAACAAGTAAATAAATAAATGGAACGGAAAGTGATGGCAAAAATATCGTGTTTCCCTTAAGTGCAGCATAATTCCGGAAAAAGGCGTAAACACGGATGGAAAAAAAGGGGGGAAGTACAGTATTAAAACGTGTTGTTTAGATCCTTCTGCCTCATAGAAACTGAAAAAAAGCATCTTTAGGTAACTTGTTACTGATTTTCATAAGGCAAGTTTTAAATAACTTTTTTTACAATAACTTAATATTATCAAAGAGAAACGGTGAATAATTGTCAAATCAATTTTACCAGAACCTTTCCCCAGTCACAAGAATCGTAAGTGAGCATTCTTTGTCGTTCCACATAATGTGTTGGATTTTGAACTATTATCAGCAACAGGAAATTAGCAACATTATTTTCCCCTAATTAATATGAAGTGTATGCTTTATGAGCTCCTCAGGATTTTCTAAGAAGTCATCTTATGTCTAGTTCACAGATTAAAGGAAAATCCATTTCAACGGGCAATACTGTATTCTTTTAAATTTGCGTCGTTTACTTTATGAGATATCTAGTAATCCACAAATACGACATTTGTAAAAAAAAATTATATAATAGTTATATTCAAAACGGCAGTAGAATGTTTATGTTATTATTATAATGGGAAAGAAAGTGGGATGACGGCATCGCGAGTAAATTCAAGTCTGTGAAATGCTAAAAATTTCATTTTCATTAAATTAAATGACAAGTCTAATAAGCTTATGAACATAAAAAAAAAATGATAATTATTTCTACCATGGTAAAAGACTACTTTTGGTTCATTCTTCTCCTAAGATAGAATATGAAGATTAGTCTAAATAAATGTAGAGGGTATAAAGTATTTTTCCCGCCTTCTTTGCATGACTTCGTGGTGTAGTGGTCTGCATGCTCGACGCGTAACCGAGAGGTCCGTAGTTCGATTCCCGGCGAAGGCGTTGCTCATTTTTCATGTCTCCTGCTCCGAAATAACCTAATGTCTCCACAAAGGTTTTGACAAATTGATACGATTTGTTTCAAAATAGTATAATTCAATAGCTTAGTAGTCATCATGGGTTGTGCAGTTTAGATGTCTCCAATTTTTAATCTACCACATGTTCGAGTATCTGCTATCTGCCAAATTGCCGCCCTAGGGGTTAGGATAGTAGATGAGATGACATTTTTGAAGACATTTGATTAACGTGAGAGAATAATTTTGATGTTGCATGATATTTACTTGGTATAAACTGTAGAGATATTAGGTATTTTTTTGAAAGCAGGAGATAATGAAAAATTAGCAATGTCCTCGCCGGGACTCACATACGCTGAAGTGTGCTAATTACTACACCACGAAGGCATGCAAAGGAGGCGGGAGAAATACCTTATAAAATCATGAATAGCAATTACTATCATTTAAAATGACACTGTAAGCGTAGTTGATCTTTTGAAGTTACAAAAATTATTAGCTAAGCGACATTCGTTGTGCATAAGTATTTACATATGTGTTTGAAACATATTACATATATGTAATATGTAAAAATATTACGTATTTGTTTAAAATATGGCAAGAAAGAGAGAGAACCATGATATACTCATATTTTGGAATGTGTGATAAAGTAAATATGTTGCTAGAAATACAAGATTAATTGAAATGTAGGAGATGATAACGCTGAGACAGGATTTGCATTCCACAATGTTCAGTGTGATATTAAACATATAGGAAACAGCAGTGCTGTTATACAGTGTAAAACTAAGACTTATCAGAATGCATAAATAAAACAGCATGCAAGATGATGTTTATATTAATATGGTATTTAACAAACAGAATTTGTTTAATTTTGAAAAACTCAGCAGAAACATGTTCTGGATGGAAACCATACATAGAATACATTTACCTTGCAACATGGTATAATATGGTGCCAAATTACTAAGCTAGATTATAATAAGCCCAGTTCAAAAAGTCCTCATGTGCTGATACCTCTGCATAGAAAATTTGCTTGCAGATACCTCTGCATTTTGCATACTCAAAATAAAGAAGTCAAAATGAGATGTGCGTACACTAAATCCTACTGGTACAACTGGGCAGTATATTACAGCGGAAAAGCATAACACTACATGAAATAAACAGCATTACTCAAATCAGTGACAATTGAACACTATAATATAAACTTTACAGTGCAATAAATTAAACAGTAACTACAGGCTCGAGTACGTTGCTAATACATGTTCATATTATGCAATAATATTACAAGAGGACTGAATAAAACAACTAGTGTTATCGGTATTACACTATAATACTGATTTATAATCTGAGACACAAAGTTACTATGAATACCAGACTCCTTAGAATACTCTAACCGTCAATGCACTATATAAAATCCTCATGTTTATCGTCCTATACTATTAAAGTATTCAGTAAATACCAGACAATAACAAGTAAAAACACAATGTAGACTATATAGTAACACACGTGTGTCGATAGCTACATGCAGAAGATTTTCAAGTATGCAAAGCGCAGTGGACGGATATCTTCAAGTATTACAATGCTTCATGGTTTGCATGCAAACGGGTATTGCTTAAAGCTTTCATATACGCCATAAAAAGCGGATTTGGAAAGTTTATCATCACCGCTCATGGCCGCTTCCAAAACGCACTGTTTTGAAGCACTGCTGTAAATACTAGTAATATCCATAATTTGATTTTTTTTTATTTTTTATTTTTCTTTCGCTCAACCCACAATATATATAAGAGTTAGACAACAACAAAGCAGAAAGCAAAGTGTTTGCTCATTTCGGTGTATTGTGTTGGTCCAAATATACTGTTGAATTGCGTCAGGTTTCTAATGATTGCAGACAAAAGCTGGCCCCGAGATTTATGCAATTTTTTATTCCATATGATAATAACAAACATGAAATATCCAGCTGCAGTATTTGTTTCGATCAATAAGGTATTAAGTAAATCATGGAGCGAAACTGATTAAGGTTGCTGAACTCCTACGAATTCAAATTGGAATATACAACAGCGGCTGTTGTAAAAAATACATATAAAGAACTCAATGATAGAATTACTCATGAATAGCCTACTCGTCTTTGATTTCAAAATTTAGCTCAGGAAATTTGAGGTTACAGATTGAAACCCATTGGCATAATTCTTTAATTATCGATTTGAACAAGCTAATTGGTTTAAAAGAATCAGATCCACTAGAAATTGTAAAAGAGATCAGAAAGTTTCCTGAAATGAATCATGACTATGGATGGGATGCGAGTATTCTACGACAATCGTACATATTTGCATTGATAATTATGTTCGAGAGTGAAAGACGCTTGCTAATAGAGGACTCCAAAATTAACTTGACATCTAAAGAACATTTTGTTCTCTACATGAAAGTTTCATTTACGTTATTCGCTATCCATTCCTTTAGTTTCTTCAGTTGACACAATAAATGGAACTCAGTATTGTAAGTTGAAAGAATAAATGCAGCTTAGTAGTAAAAAGGATACGCTGAAAATGCATGGCAATGCTTCTCTTAAGCCACTAGCACGTGTGAAGGGACATGCAGTCATATTGCTTCAAGATAACTTTATTAGACACATATATAGTAGTTCTGACAATGCAGGAAATCAAAATCTGAAGTAGGATATTATGCTTCATCTCACGTAGCCTCCTAAATTTTCTACAATGAATTACCATTTTTCATGAATTTTGCATATTTTGGGCAAAATATTCTTCGCTAGTGACACATCGGTCTATTAGACAAAGGAGGACTCACCATTTCCAGTTATCATAAATTCGCGAATATGGTATAAATGACCTTTCCTCCCACTGGCAAGGTCACTTCGATTAAACGTTTCTTCTCTTTTTCATTCGTTTCCAAACCCCCATTTTATCTGAAAAAGAACCCAATTATTAGAATTGAAATTTTATTATTAGCAATTTTTTTACTTAAAAACAGTGCAATTGCCATTTGATGAATCGGATCGCAATTTTGAAATTATTAAATGGGCAGGATAATGAATTAGGGCACATATGATTTATATCCGAAATTTCATCAGCGTTATATTATAAATGTATTTACGGTTTATATATATATATATATATATATATGTAATGACAAATGGGCTGAGGTTTCAAAAAAAAATCTTCTCTCTATATTGTGTATTGTGTACTCAGAGGATTTTATATATATATATATATATATATATATATATGCGTGTGTGTGTGTGTGTGTGTGTGTGTGTGTGTGTGTGTGTGTGTGTGTGTGTGTGTGTGTGTATGTGTGTGTGTGTAACATTTTACAAGTGACGTATCTGAATAGGTTAATAACTGGCCTATGATTCTACAAGGCTATTGGGACACAAATGGCATACTATATACTGTAATGTGTTTACATGATGGATAATGAAGATATTAGTAACAAAAATTCAGGAAGTGATTTAGGAGCTATTCAAAATACTTCACATTGATTTATTTAGGGATTACAAGAATTATATAAATTGCTTAAGTTAAAAAAATTTGCCTTTGATTATTATTGCACTTTTGCATATTAAGGCTGCAGCTTTTCGGTCCTATTTTTCTGCTAGTTCTCTGTTATCCATCCTGTTAAGGGGCTATGTAGAAAGACATAGGACCTTTCACACAGAATACATTATTTCCAACACCACTCAAAGGAATAGAAGCATCATCTATTATAAAATGAAAAAACGGTATGTAAATAATCTATATAGAAGCTCGTCGTTAAGCACAGAGACAGAAATGCCTAGAACTACTATCAAGGTTAGCTAGTGCATTGTCCGCACACTGAAGGTGTGCACGTCTAAGTAATTTGTTATCAAAATTCAACTTCCTATTTTTTTCTTCTTTTTCAATTTAGGGTTTGAGAGGAAATGATGTTTAGCATGTTTCTCATACATATTTTCACTTTCTGAACTTACTAAAAATCTCCGTATATTAGTGTTTGCAATGTAAGGCAGAGTAAAGTAATTTTTAAAGGAAATATATGCCGGAGTTTAAAATAATTTACTTATGTTTTGTGATTTTTAGGAAACTAAGCTTTTTTTTGGCCATTTTACTCCCGTTATTTTGAAATTCCAAGTGCATACGTTACAAATTTTTGGAATTTTCACAAATAATTAAAAGTTCTTTTCAATCCTTTTCAAAATAAATTAGATAAAAAGTATTAATTATGTGATTTGCTGTATTTTTTAATATGATGGAATGTGACTTTAAACAAAAGAGGGAGTGTCTTGAGCCTCACCTGATTATCCTCGGAATGCATGGTTCCGAAGACATATTTATGCCTTTATACGACATTTTTTTCGGATAGATTTCTCGAATATTGATTTTTTACTTATTTTATTATAACTTATTTCCTTGATAGAAAGAATTCCTTGCAAAAAAATCAGCTGGTTTGCTGTAAAATTCTTCTGGCGTTTTATAATTTTTTTAGCCCAAAAGGCGTTAGCACAGAAGGGCTATTAATTTCGTTCTGACATTTTGCGTTGGTTCACTATAAATGTCGGTTCACTTTTCAAATTGTTATAACCAAATATTAGAGATTATTAGAGATTATATTATATTTTAAGAAATTAAATAATGAAGAATCTGCATGAACGTAGGTATGCTTCTCGGGCTGCGAAAAAACAACGGTACCTAGAGACATCAAATTTTCAAAAATAAATAAATAAATATATAAATAAAAATCTCAAATGCTTCAGATTTTAAATTATGTCCAAAGGGGCGTTTTTTTAACATTTTGTGTATTATCTTTATTTCTTAAATATCATGTTCTTCGCACTTAAACCATAAAATTCAGTTCAAGGACAATATCGCAAAATAATTTTTAAATGAGAATATCTTTACAATTTAAGACACAGTTTCGTACGCTGGAGATAAAAATGTTTTTCTGTACAAAGTTGCCATTGCTCGCTTTGAAATCCTTGGGTTTGTTAACCAAATTTCATTAAAGTTTTACAATATATGAAACGGGTAATAAAGCAAATTCCAAATTTGAGCCTCCAGTTGCCCACATTCGCAGGAGTATTACGTTATTCAACATTTGATGGCTCTAGGTACCGTTGTTTTATCACATTGCAAGACACATACATACATTTATGCAGATTCTTCAATATTTAACTTCTTTAAATATACTATACGATAATATTTGGTGGCAACAATTTGAAAAGCGAAACAACGCTTGTAGTGAATGAACACAAAATGCCAAAACAAAATTAATAGTCCTTCTCGGCGAATTGCCCCTTTGGACTAAAAAGTTGTCCTGCACTAGAATATGGGGATGCGGATGCCCGAACTTCGAATTTGGAATTTTCTTTATTATCTATTTCGCATTTTGTAAAACTTTAACGAATTTTTGATTAAGAAACTCAACGATTTTTAAAGCGAGAAATGGCAAGACAGTACAAAAAAAATTTTTTTTAAATTAATTTTATCCTGAATAATGACTATTCAATTTTATTTAATATTCTCATTTTTCCCTTGTTTATTGTACAAAATAGTACAGCTTAAAGATTGATTGAGTTTTACATTTATCTGTAATGAAATTTGTTGTGCCGTTTACAAAAGTTTCCTTTTTACTTCCTAATACGAAGTGAAAAAGAAGTACTGTAATTTTCTGTAATTGTACGAGAAAAATTTCTGGTATAATGTTTCAACAATAATATCCATTTTGACCGCTATCGAATGCAATTTAACGACGTTTTTGGGTGATATCTGAACGTACGGACAGAACAAAGGACTCTTTTCCCCCAAAAAATTATAAAACTGATTTAAAATGGACTCTGAAGAGCTTTTTTTTTCGTGGCATCTGTGCGTTCTTGCATACGTATGTATGTATGCATCTCTCATAACTCAAAAAAAAAAGAGATTAGATCCAGAACGTCGAAATTTTGTATATTCGACTGCTATAACACGTAGATGTGCATCTCGCAGTTTAGTTGCAATCAGCCACACCAAAGGTACAGTATATATGTAATGTATAGTAAATACAGTATATATATATATATATATATACTGTATTTCTGGGTTCAAAGAGCTCATTTTCTTTACTCTTATACATTTTTAAATTGTGCATATTTTGCTTTAAAAATGATTGAATTATGTTGTTCTTATTACGGTTAAGGTTTTTATAGCTTTAATTGTCCTGCATGCTATAATTGCAGAATTATCAGCAATTTAAAGGTTCTTTAAATGCGGCTTTTTTGCTATAGCTGCCAAATTTGTTTACCTTTGAAACTTAGCACAATAATGGAATTGTTGCCAATCTAGAAAAACTAAGCTTCGCAACAACAAAGTTAACGCCATCTTTTATTATTGCGAATTAAAACATGCTTACTCCATTTTGTAATTTATTCAAGGAAATAAGTGTTTAAGATTTACTCCGTTATTTTTAATATGGATATTTTGAGTTTTTATGTATTTTTGCCTTGTCGCGAATTGAGATCTGGATAAATTGAATGAGAAATACTGAATCGTCTGTGAAAAAGTGTTTCTTTTTTAATTTTTGTTTAATTTCTTTTAGACATCGTTTTAGATATATCATAGTAATTGAACAGAACATGTAACAACGATTAGATAATTCTTTAGATGATATACATAATTTTTGTGCATTCTGCGATGTAAAATGAAGGCGATGTAACGCTGTTAAGTGAACCTAGCGCCAGCGTGTCGCTGTGGTAAACAATTATAGTGAATTCTAAAGAGTGCGTTTATTCTATTGTGGTTTATGCGCTATCGACGAAGTGGATGTAATTGAATCCAATAAGTTTCAATGAAATGCAAAATGCGTATAATTTAATATTCCATACAGCTGGGATACCATATTCCATACAAGGAAGTCATGTGGTGTATACATCAGATTTTTTTAAGTTTATAAACACTTTTCTACATTTTATTTTAAATCTGATTTTTTTTAAAATTTTGTTGTGATCCGTATTATTACATTATTTTCTAGGTCTTTAAGACTATGGCATCCAGAAATTTGTGCAGTTTTCAAATTTTAACAGGTTACAAAAAAAAAAAAAAAAAAACTCTTTGTTCTCTTTTAAAAGTGAGAATGATAAAAAAATATTTTTTTTAATAAAATATTGTTGTGAAATGCCCAGTAGCTCCACAGTGAGATACTTCCCCGCAAAGCGGCTCGAAAACGACATTCCTCTAGCGGAGCGGAGAAAGAAGTCTGCAGGCTGAGCATCGTGAGTGAACGGCGAGCTTAGAATTGGCGGAATGTGGCAAGGAAATGCAGGGCTGCCAGATTTCGGGCTAAATCGCCTATTTCGCGATATTTGCCCACAAAATTAACGATATAAACGGCCCGAGAACATTCCAGAACTGGAAAATCTCCGGAATATTCTCGAAGGTAGGTTCGAGCTATGTGTATCCTGCCTGTTCAGGAAGAAGGTAGTGTCTCGAAGTCAGCGATTAACTTGAGAGCGATCGACAAAGTGGGGAGGTGCACTTTAGTGTTTTGCCGTTAAGCCGTATTCACCGTTATAGTCGCAAGTGTCGCTGATAGTTTCAGCGTATTTGTCGTAGTTTTTCGACGAGTATAAACGTCTCTTTCTAACTGTCCTCTATAACACTGCTTACTGGCGAATTTGGATTTTTCATCAAGTGTTATCATTTATTACTCCAAATTCACGAACCCGTAGAATGTAACAATATATTAAAAAATATTTTTTTTAAAAACCAGTCGCTTGCACGTCAATTTTCATACATAACTCTCTCCCAGACAACATACCTGACAAAAGGCCCTCCGAGAAAATGTTTCCTATTATAAAAAATATCACGAAACATACTGATCAGATTGAAAAAAATTGTTTTTCTAAAGAAGCTGTATTATGTTAACACAGCAAATAGTGCAATATTTGTTAAACTATATTATCATATTTTCTCGCGCTATCCAGAACGTTTTGCTCTAGTTTACAGCATTAATTTAATGATTCATTTTAAAGAGAATATCAGATAAATAATATAAGAAAGCTGCATAAGTTAAATTAACTAAGTGATATTAGTATATATATATATAACTCGAAAATTTTCAAATTCTATAATCTATTTTTTATCGAATAAATTATTGACAAAGTATTCGTGTGCATTCGAAACATTTTCTTGGTATTATTCATATTTTTACTTTCATTGCTTACGTTATAGCCTTAAACTCTCACTTACTTTGTAGAGTCATTAAGTCATATCGATTTAGGGACGCGAAAAATGTGCAATTTCCTCGCCCGAATGCATATAAGTATTCTGTACCACGTCACACACATAGGGAAAAATCCCTCCTCGTGATTGGATATGACTTCAGATGACATCATTTCATCTACGCTTAGGAACTTCTTGACTTTGCTTGCGCTCGAGGGTACATCTTCATACCGCGTGTTTACTTTTTCATAACAGAATCGAAAAGATTATTACCTGCGTTATATTTATGTTGCTATGAGATTATACTTCTTACAACACTGTAGTATGATAAATTTAATATTAAAAGAAGATTTTTTTTTCTTCTAGCAAGAATAAGTACTATTTCTTCTTGTGTTAACTCCGTAAATGTGTATTAATATTATGTGCAGAGATTTTTAATAAATGTATTCTTAATTAAAAACCATTTATGTTAAAGGTGTTGTGATTATTAATTCATTATTTCATGTTCATTATATATCCATTCTCTGAAGATGCAGTCTCGGAAAGCTTGACAAAAGTCAATTTTTCGAAATAACAGAAACGACATTGGAAGCTAACATAATACACAGCAATTTCACAATATTTATAATCAGTCTGAAAAAGTACAATTTATCTTTGAAGTTAGATTAATGTAGATTTGAAACAGAGAAACAGAGATATGTATTTTAAATTGAATAATATTACTTTATGAATATCGCCCATTTTTTAATAAGTAACATCTTTTGTATCTTTGCATAAAAGTAATGTTTGTCAGAAAAGGATGTTTATATTCGTATAAATGTGTATTGAATTCAGCTACAATACTGAATGCACTGCTTTCAATTTAAGGAAAAAGACTAATAGAAATGACTTGGACATTAACATGAAAATATCATTTGCGAAGGAAATATTTTCTGGAATGTGAAAAGAATAGAATGTAACAAAATTTCAGTAATAATAATATACTTACTAGCACACAATGCCTTTACAGTTGGATCGAGATCACCGTGTTTTGGTTTTTGCACTAAATTCATGAACTCAACTATTTGTATAATCTAAGCGCTGAAGAAGATTGCTTCTAAGATTAAACTTCTGATGGGCTAGGGTTTTCGCTAAGAAAGCACAAATTTCCGAAAACTACTACGATAAATAATTATTTTCTTGATTTTAATGTAAAGCTTATAATCCCTCGAAAGACTGGTAACAGAGGTAAGAATGAAGACAAAATTATTACAAAAATTGACGTTATTTAATGTGAAAAATAACTTAATTCAAATGCTGTCAATGTTATTTTCTTCCGACGAAGCGATCTATGTAAATTCTTGTATTTAATATTATAAAGTATCTAGCTTAATTTCATGAAATAGTTAATATATAGGAAGAGTAAGAAGTAAAATGTTATCTGAAAACGGAATGTTCAGAAAAAAGAAAAGCTTAATATTTTGCGTAAAGGATATAAAATGCCCTTACCTTCAATAAAATGCTCGAAATATCTCTATGTATTAATTCAGAATATAAATTAGAATTTGGATTAATTTATTACAATTCCATTTATTTTATCACATTATTTTTCACCTTAGAGGATACTACCAACCAGATAAAAGTTTAATTTTAGAAGTCACATTCTTTTTCAGTTCATTAATGATTAATTAACAAAGTTTTAAAATCTGAGCTTATAATCCCAAAGGTAAAAGATTAATAGACATTCAGAAATCTTAAATTATTTTATTTTATTATCTACTTACTGATTAATAAAATGCAAAATTTCCATATGTTAATTTAGAGTTAGTTTTTAATTACTAAATGATACGTTTTCTTTACAGAAAAGTTTCAGTTTTCTCGCTTCAAGATATCAAAACAATTCAAAGAACGTATTCTTAAATTGTATGTGTACGCCATTTGCATACATTAATGCATTGTGTTTTATGAAATATTGGAAGTTTTTAAATTAAATAGACGCTTTTGTAAGAACCTTCAAAAAAACCTGAAATCTTTTAGATTTTACATTACTCTTTTTCAAAGGGGGGTTTTTTTCTCAAAGGGGAGTTTGTAACTTTTTGTGGGTTACCTTTATTAATAAATATCCTGTTCCTCGCACGTAAACCATAAAATTCAATTCAACAGCAATATTACAAAAACGAAATCTCAAGAGTAAAACATCCATGCTTGAAAACGCACGCGAGGTTAATGTTGATGGAACGCTTTGAAGTAGTTGAATTTTTAATCAAAAATTCTTTAATGTTTTACAAAGCATGAAATAGGTAATAAAACAAATTCCAAATGTGCGTTCCAGCTGCCCATATTCGAGTAGAGGACTACGTTATTCAAAGCTTGATGTGTCTAGGTACCGTTGCTTTACACAGTGCGAGAAACATACATACTTTCATGCAGATTCTTCATTATTTAATAATTTTGAATATACTTTGGGGCTCTAATACTTGGTGGTAACAATTTGTAAAGTAATTCAGACTTTTATAGTTAACCAACAGAAAATACCAAAACAAAATTAATAGTCTTTCTGGGCAAACTGCCCTTTGGGCTAAAACATCTTCCAGAATTTTAGCCTCGTATTTTCTTTACGCCAATTGTTTCCGAAAATACTGAGATTTGTGGATATGAATTTTCTTGATACGAATATTTGTGAAGTAATTCATGCGTAAGTTTGTGGAGTTACCTGATTTGAAAATTTTATTCCAGAGGTAAATAGATTCGCTAAGGATGCGTAAATTACGTTCTATAAGCATTTATTTAACTGCTATAGAAGCAGGACAAGGAAAGATGCAAACAAGTCGGATTTGTTTTTGTAGAAATGATACGTTCAGTTTTGAAACTACCATTTTCTGGTAGTTTTAAAACTGAGAAATCGCGTCAAATATTTCATTTTAGAGTATATAAACATAATTATTGCAGCAAATTTCTGCAAATATTGAAATCCTTTGATTGCACTATTGTTTTTGTTTATATTGTTGCTTTTTACGGATTCGTGGATATGGAATGATTGATGAAGACACTTGATGAAAAATCAAAACGCAATTTATTTGTCAGTATTTCATAGGACAGTTCGAAAGACAGTCGTGAAAAACTACAATAAACACACTGAAGCAATCAGCAATACAGCCTTCAGGCTAGCAGGCTATAAAGAAGAAGACAGCTTCATGACAAAGCACTAAAGTACAGTTCCCGTTTCGATCAAGCGCTCTCAAGCTAATCTCAAAGCACTAATACTGAACTCAACACACTCAAGATACTCTTGACGATAAAATTGCGTACAAGCAGGTTATTTATAGTTTTGACCTAACTTCGAGAACATTATCAGGAAAACCGTTAAGAGATCGTTCTAGAAAGTTCTCGTTCCATCTATGGCATATAGCCAACTTTGTTGCTAAATGGGTGAGTTCGAGCCAAATTTGCAATCCTACCTTTTCTTGCCATTTTCTGGCCATTTTCTGGTAGTTGTAAAACCGTTTTGAGGAGATATTACCTTATCGCAGCTGGGCGTTTTGTAACAATATTTTTCATTAGTTTTATTCATTTATTCGTTAATTTTTATCATTTCAGTAAGGCCTTTTTTGTGCACAATTGATATTGTGATCTTATGTTTTGTATGCAAGGTTTTTCGCAAAAATAGAGAGTTTTAAATCTCTTAATTATGAATCCAACAACAATTAAATTGTTAGAATAGTTTAACTAGAAAGCGACATATGCAGAACGTTTACGCTGTTTATAAGGCCTTGCTCGCCAATTTTGAAACATTCTCGAAGTTTTCAGAAAACGAATTTTCGAATCTCTAAGAGACAGCTTTCGATATGTGTGTTGTTTCAACGTTAAAGAATGGTCTGTGCAGATCGGGGCACCTGGCGATAAAGATCATTATGTTTTTAGCTGTCCATACACGGCCTCTACGCATCTGCGTATAGAAGCTACTGAGCTTTGGAAAATGAAGCGTGGATAGATAACATTAAAAGAAACATTGCAGCTATTAGAAAAATAATTGCAGGTGTTGCTTATTCTACATCACTTATTGATGCAGAATTATTGCGTACGAGGAAACACACAGACAAACTCAGAAGAAGAGTGTAAAGGACTCTTTATTCAATCGCATTCAGTTGAACAGAGAGCCACACTTGAGCTTACATAAAGCCAACACCTCTGGCTTAACTCAAACGGGTAATGACGAAATTAAAATAAAATATAATTTAACTAGCCTAAAGGTTCACAGGACAAATAAACGCGCAGGAAGGTTCTGACTCGTAGCAGCCAGCGAGAACAAGCTTAATGGCTAGAAGCACACAATGCCACAGAATCAGATCGCTAGTAAGTCAAGGTAAGAATGTGGCTTTCAAGCAAGCATGACACGCTCGAAAATTATCTTCGCTTAAATAGTACTTTTATCTCCCTTAATCTGAATACACGCTCGCTATATAATTAATATTCTAGCAGGAAATCGTGGATGAAAATGAAAATGAAAGGAAAGTTGCTTTAACTAAAATGAACTGTTAATTGAAATAAATAAATATATCCCTACAACTGTATTTAGTTTTTTCTCCTCTTACTCATTTTAAAGTATATAGCTTCCTTGACATATGTAGTAACTATCCTTCAGTATTATAGCGCACATCGATCATATTCACGTCGATGAACATTTGCATCATTTTCCTTTTCCCGTGACATTCTTCAATCTATGGATGTTTCTATTTCTTACGTTGCGTTTCTGATTACCGGCTGTAGGGTTAAACTCTCCTTCTGGGTGCATTTTTAAAAATGTTTAGGTAAATAACCCTTTGAGCTCGGAAGCGATACTACTGGCGTTTTTGTTCAGTCGGCAACGAGCGAGTACCAGGGGAGAAGAAACAGAGGACTACTTTCTTATTTTTCTATCAGATTGGAACAATGATGCAGCCAATTCAAACGTTATAGGAAAGGCAAAAAGGTGAATTCCTAGAAATGATTAGTTAGAAAAAGCCACCGATGGATAGAGACGATTTGAGAATAGAAAATTTTGGTTTGTTTTCGAAAGTATGTATTACCCATAACACCAAAAAATGTTTGAAAGAGTAGGAGATAGTGATACGCCGAGTGAATTTTTTTTATCATTCATACGTCGACAGGTCGAGTAATCATCGTTGGAAGAAGATAATTCATCAGACCAGGCAATGGAACTTGACAAACACAGTTGTGGTACATGTGCTAACGAAGTCAGTGGCTAAAGTCAATGGTTTAATCCAAAGGCAATTAACAAAATATTTTGTCTTTTACGAATGCCTAAACTGCCAAAAAAGTTTTGAAATGAGAAAATATTACTGCAACGAAGCATTAGAAAAAATAATTTCGAACTGTTTAATACTTAAGCTTGAAATGTGCTAACTAATGAATTTAGATAAACTGTGAATTTAAAACTACGAATTTACTGGTGAATATTACTGAAAATGATTAGAATAAACCTCTTTTGCCAAATATAATACGGTGCAACAAAACATTTGTAAAAGGTTACAATCGAATTACCTGGATTATGAAAAATAATCCAGTAATTCGATGCAGAAATACGTATATACAAGAGTAAACGCCATAGATATATACTAAGATGAATACTAAACTTATTATTTTGAAATAAATTTTTACCTTTTTAGCACCACTTGTTGCAGTGCTTAGGAGGCGGTCAATTAGGAATGCATTACTTTTAATTGCAATTTATTGTTATTACTAGCTCATGTCCGGCAGGCGCCAATTCATTCCTTTAAGGGGTCAGGTACCCTTTGAGGGTAAAAACAAATCAAAATTTTTTTATTGTTTTATATTAAAAAGGTAACTAATAGGAACATTTTAAAACAAACCGCATAAAAAAATTCCCACTAGAACGAAAGATATCGAGGAAGAACCGCAGCCCAATTTTCAAAAAGTCAGGATCGAGGCGTTTATTTACCTTTTTTTGACAGCTAGATATTTACAGCTGCGCTCGTGAAGAATGGTTATAAACTTCATTTATAAAAGCAATCTAACATTTTTTTCTTGTAATGGCTTGGAAATAGATATATTTAATAATTATTTAAATCTAACTGTTTTTTGTAGAAGAAGAAAGCAATTAACTTTCATTCATTCATTTAGTTTGTTTTGCTTGCGAATTATACAGCGTGTGCTCTATTCTGTGAGAGATTTCTCGATATATTTTCCTTCATTTAATAATGTAATTAAATATTTGTATCGAAAATTCATTCCTAAGATTAAACTAATTAGGATAGAAGGTAGAGTGACGCCAAAACGATCATCTGGCAGTAGAAATAAGAAGAGAAAATTTACTGGTAATATCCACACTTCGAAAGCATGTTACATGAAGGCAAAACATATTCACCTGGTGCATTTTAAATATATACGCATTACTTTTTTTTTGTTTTTGGAAACTAACTTATATTGTCCATTTTTACAACCTGCATTGCATATATTTAGAGAATTTTAAGTAATTTTATTCAATTACCACTCACCATGAAAAAATTAAACTCCAAATGACTAGCCTGGAAAAAAAGTGAATTCGTGTAAAAATTTTTGGTCAATGAGTTAAAGTTTTCGTTTCATATTTTCACGATTGTGTCAACTTATTTTCTTTTTAGATGTTTTTATACTTAAGTATCCATATATAAATAATTATATCATGTATTTGATTTAATATGAACACTTATGTTTCTTAAATAATGCATATTTATTTGATAAAAACATACTTTTATCTTTAAAGTCAATTTTCTCAAAACTATGATTTTACTCACTGCGCGCACCATTTCTCTGAAACGGCTAATCTAAAGTGCACCAAATTTTGTATGGATGTTTATATGCTAGATATGCTTAATATGACGAACCAGAATGTTTCTTATGTAAAAACTTTTAAAATTGTAGCTAATTTATACCTGAACAATTTGATAAAAATTAAAATTTTGTTTTTAAAAAATTATTTTTGTAGGAAAGAAACATTTAAATAAAATAAATCTTCGTCATTTTAAACATACATTATTTTTCTACCATATGAAAAACAATTGGGTTCCTCTTATGCTTTATATAGTTCCAATGCTGCGCGCAGTGAATTTCAAAATATTAGCTATAAAAAAAGGCTCTGCATTAAAATATTTATTTAAAAGATTTACTAATGCACATGACTTATTTATTAATCTTAAACAAATAACTGACAGTACCACAATATGTGTTAGAAATTTCATTTTTATGGGACTATTAGTTTTGGAGATACATCACTTGTAATTTGAGTAATTTTTTGACATATTTTACCATTCAAAAGGTACCTGACCCCTTAAGCGACCGAAAAATGTAAGAGGGAAAATAGCTGGATTGATACTCGTTCTTCCATGTCCGCTATTTATTCGTAACGACGTCATTGCATAGCTGTTCATGACCCGATGTAAGCAGCTTATCACAGCTAGTCCTTTTGGTATACATTTGGCGTCTAATTAAATACTTAATTTTGTTTTTATAATTCTATTTCTTTGTGGTTTGTTGCTTCAGTGTAATATAATAAGTGTAAATTCTAAGGCACAATGAGTGCTCAATGACTAATCCCTTCCTATGATGACTTTATTTAGGATGCGCAGGGATATCTGCAATCATTTTTTGTTGCACCAACTTTCATTTATCATGTAGGGTATACGGCTTACAAGTCGTAATTTATCTAACACTGAAACGTACTTTTCATAAAGCTCCGTAGAATTTCTTTCCCAAAATACGATAACATTAATTATAAGGCAAGCGCTTTCTTGTTCTCAGTAACAATGCACTAAAATTTAAAAACCCGCCATAATTTCCCTGTTATACATCTGTAACTAAAATGCACTTCACTTACAGGAATTTGAAGTATTGAATTACACATATTTCAACTATTATTCATGGGACTATTTATATATCAATAAAATTTCATCACTTCATTACTTCCTCAAGATCACTTTCAAAATAATATAATATTTTGGCAACAAACTGTGAAATCTTTCACAACATTTAACAGTAGTTTTTATTTTGGACGGCTTAGTTTGGTGTTTATATAAAGAATAAAACCATTTGGCTAGATATTCCTAAGCTTAAAATATTTTAAGCGGATAATAGAATAAAAGCATCTTAAGGAAATTTTACTGCTCACATTGGCTGAAGATAAGCTTTTCCGAAAGCAAGTACATACCGCAAATTCGTGTATTTCTCAGAGCTTAATACGTTCTAATTTAGTGGCCGTTATTTGACTTCCTGGAGGGTAGTCCACCTCAGGTATCTAAATGGATTTTGAAGACAACGTGATACAACTCCATTCAGTAGCAGATGTGTTTCAGTAGTTGATGTAAGCAATTAGACACAACGATTACTTCCCCTATTTGTTTATGTCTGACTAGGAACATCAGCTCTTGAATGCTATTTCCTGCTAATGTATCAGGCCCTTAATGAACTTAAAACTCCTCTTTCAGCTTTAACAATTATTAGAATGCTTGTGCTATTACCTTAAATAAAATGAATTTATTTCAATTCAGATTTATTTATAATCGTTCATTTCAAATCATACCTTATTCTATCCTAAATTTGTCTTCAAGTAAAAAAATATTTGTATTTACTTGAAGTATTTACTGCTATATCCTTTGAGAATAACATAGGAACTCTGAGTTTTGTGAATGGTTGACAGCACAAACGGTTGATTAAACACTCGAAGCCTGAAAGAAACTGAAAGAAAAAATATTGTGTTATTGAAGAATTTTTCTAAATAAAACCTGGTTCTTCACATGTGTTATAAATATAATACTGCGAATTTCCTAGACATCTAAGCATGAAACAGGGGACGAACTATTAGTTTTCCATAGTTTGATAACATGGTTATTGATAGTTGAAATTCACGATTACTGATGGAGTATATCTGTTGCCAAGAAACTAATTTTCAGTAGTTGTAAGATAGCAGAGGGAAGCAATTTTGAAATTATGCTCATTCTACGAATTCACATGCAACATCTAGCCTGTATTTTCCTTTCTCTTCGGTAAATTTCAATGCCGTAAATCTCGTAAGTTTAATTATCTCCATCCATATCAGCAACAGTCCACTGGTATCACAAATATCGTCATCCTGCTGGCGTGAAGAAATTTCATTATATTAGCACTCAAATATAATCATTCAAATATAATCAATTACATTCAAATATAATCATAATGAAAGTTATAAAGATTATAAAGAAAGTTATAAAGTTTATTTGATTTGTTTAATCGATTATTTTGTGTTTCGAAGCTTTGCTATCATTTTTCGCCTTTCTTTTCGTTCGAATGCAAAATAGCTCGCGTGTACTCAGAGATGTTTCTCCTAGCGAAGGCTACGTAGCTTGATGCACTATTCCACGATATGAGTTCTTGCTACTATAAGAGTCCGTCCAGTCTGAGATAAAAATTCGTGCATCGTAATTGCCGCGGGTATTTCACTCTGGTGAAGATTCGTGTTTAATTATTCTGCGTAGCATTTGGGTATTATCTATTTAGATTTAGTTTTTACAATGAATTTCTGTTTTGAGTTCTCGCTATAAATTCTGGCTGATTTCTAAGCACCAGGTGAGCCTTCTGTTCATTTTGCTGAGTTTTAATAAAGGTTCTTTTGCATCCTTCTCAAGTCTGTGTAGCATTTCTGAAGACACAGCGATAAGTCTTACGGTTTTGTTGAGCAAGTTTCATTTAGTAAAAGGCTCTCTCCCTACAAAATGATACAGTTTTATATGAAAATATGCACTGAGTATTTCTTCAGGAAAATAACGCATTATATGCCTTTTAAAACTTTCGTTTCATGATATATTCTTACGAATTTTGTATTGGAATAGATAACTTTAGTAGAGTTTTAATTAAAATTGTTGTACTTCCTCGTGCAATGCAGCGCAAGAAAAATTTTAAGGGAACACTATGCCGGAAAAGTAAAAATACAGAAGCACTTGCATTTAACATTGTAAATTATTATCTCGGTAATTTGTATCAAGGGTTGTATTGAAATTGAATAAATGTAATTGACCATTATGTTAGCTGTAACCGTAATTTCATCTCGTTATTGTTTTCCAGAAAACTCGAGAAACAGAAATTACTAGAAATATCTTGCAACCGGCTGAAATCTATTAAAAGGCGACAGAGAGAGAGCATCTTAGTTCAGTTGTTTGGTTAGTTGCTTAGTTGCGATTTATTTAGTTCCGCGGCAAATGAGATATATGAGTTAGCCTTCTCTTCAGATAATGCGTTGCATAGGTTTTGTTTTAACGTTTTAGTAGTTTGAAGTATAACTACTGATTATACTACGAGGTATTGTGAACACTTGTACTAATATCTCTGAGAAAAATTCAAGTTTATTTTGATAAGGATAAATTTTATTAACCAATTATTGGACTTGTGCATTCAATCTATTACGAACCAGTATTTATGCAACACTTTTTTATGTCAGAGGTGGAACTGAATGCCAGTCACTAGAACGATAGAAGACCAATTAAGGCAGTTGGTGACAGCCTTTGCTGCGTTCAAAGAACATGTGAAATCTGCCAAAGAATCTGTTAAAGAAAAGATGGAAGCTGGTCAAGAAAAGATTGAAGCAGGGCAAGAAGAAATGAAAAGAGAAATTGAATGCGTAATAAAAAACAAATCTGAGGCTATGGAAGGCGGAGTAGATGCTTTGAAAATAAAGTTGGTCAAATTGAAGAAAACGTTTCTTCTGTCAAGGAACGAATATAAGCGAGAGTTTCGGCCGTGGAACCACAAATCGATTACGTAGTTTCTTCTGTCAAAGAACAAATAGAAGAGAGAGTTTCTGTTGTGAAACAACGAATCGAAGGAAGAGTTTCTACCGTCCCACAACAAATTGATGACAGGGTTTCTACGGTCGCCAAAGAAGTTGATACCTTGAAGAAACTCACGGCGATGGCAGGAGCAATACAGAAGATTTTACTTTTTATCCATGCCTGGTAGTCCCTTTGTGAAGTTTTGTTTGCAAAGATAGGGAAGACCTTTTGGCAAGTAAAGGGCCGCTCACACTTGATACTCAACGACGCTATCGGAGCAAAGCGATGCATGGAACGCCGCTCTAACTAACCTAGCTAGCTCACACTTACTGGGAACGTTTACTAGCGACAGCCAATAAGCAAGTAGAAGATCGCGCGCGCTTTCATTTGTTTACATTTCGTAGGAGACAGTCTTCAGACGTGAATCGTTGGTCGATACAGCGAAAACTGAGCGATTTTTTTTAATGGTTCGACCGAAAGTATGGTGAGCAGAAAAGAACGAAAATGTATTTTGTTGCTGAGTTTTCTTCTTGGTCATTTAGTGCACAGATTTCAAATCATCAAAAATTATTTAGAAAAATAAAAACATGTTTCATTATTATGTTTTATTGTTGTTATTTAATTATTATTATCGGCATTTTCGTTCCAAATGTAAGCGAGTTCATAAAGTTGATGCGATACATTTTATTATTTGAGGTAATAAACAGTACCTTTTTTTAATGATGAGAAAAATTTGAAAAAAGGAAAATATTGCATTAACGCTTTTGTCTATGTTTTGCTTTCATTACTTTTAATTCCATTGCTAATTTTATAATACAATTAGATATTTATCTGAGATCATTGATATCAGTAATTGAATTCTCCGGATTCAAAATCTAAATACGAAAGTAGTATTAAATGGAAAAGAAAATTACTTACTATTTCGATGAAGACGATCTGAAATCATCACCTAAGCGCATTCTTATCCATATTTTGGTAGTCCTTAAGTTGACTATCCCATATAACGGAATGTCGCTGAATTTCGGCAATTAAGCTACAGTTTTCGCTCTATCTTACGAAGCAACAAGATACAAAAGATAAAGAAGTATCTTATCCATTATACAGAGATAAATTAAAATTAAAAGTATCCTCCTCAGAAGGTTTTGCCGATATTCATAAATAATTTTTTAATTTACTTCAAAATATATTTACATTAGCACAGGAAATTAAAGAAACGCAGAATACCCATAATGGCGTGGCCCAAAATGGCGCTTGTTGAAAACTTGACTTTACGGGGCTCGCGCTCTCGTTCTAAAAGTCCGTAGCTTGATGGCTTTAGCCGCTCGGCTAATAAATCTCAACAGAATTAGCGAATTGTATTATAAGTTCTGGTGCTCTGAATGCAAGAATTACGTTTTTATAGGTATTCTGCGTTTCTTTAATTTCCTGTGCTAATGTAGATATATTTTGAAGTAAATTAACAATTTCAGGATCTTTGAATATCGGTAAAATCTTCTCAGGAGGATACTTTTAATTTTATTTTATCGCTGTATAGTGAATAAGATACTTCTTTTATTTTTTGCATTTTGTTGCTTGGTACGATATGAGGAAAATTGTAGTCTATTTGCCGAAATCCAGCGACTACCAAGATTTGGACTCCTCATGATCAAGCACCACTTTAAAATTATTTTAAAGTGGATTTAAAATTTCTAAAAGGAATTCCTGTATAGGGATAATATCTGTGGAGTAAAGGCTGTCAGGTCGTATACTCGTCCACACTTCAAATCAAATTAATGAATCAATCCCTCATATCGTCAGCCATCTTGTTTATTTAACTTAGCGCAATTCTGTTTATGATGACGATTTGAAATACTCTCCTGATTGGTCAGTTCCATGTGTCGTCTAGCTCCGTTTTGCGTAAAGTTCAGACTTTTCAATTGGGTCCGTAGTGACATAAAACTGGTTTTCCCTAGCTAATCCTCTGTGTTTGTTGTGTCCATTGTGTTCCCTAGCTCCGATATATCCCAGTGTGAAAGCCGCTTAGTGTACAAGACACAATTTTCTATAGTAGCGGAAGTGAATGGATGAGATTCCCAAGCTAAGGCCTGTCATCTCGCCTCTACTCTGAAAGCAGAAGCAACGGATATCCATCAGACTCTTACCGAAAACCAACGCCTAGATTTCGAAGCTCTATCCGGCGCGTTGGAGCTGGGCTTTGGAGAGAAGTGTTTGAAAGACTACAGCAGGCTCCAATTAAAATCCCGTCGAAAGAAGCCTACGGAAGTACTCCTGAGGATTGTTACGGATGTTGAAAGGCTGTCTCACCTCGCCTTTTCGGAGTGCCCGACAGAAATAAGGGAAAGCATGTCCCTGCGGTACCTCGTCTAAACGATTTAACAAAACACGTTAATCAGTTGAGGAGGAATGGGAGTGAAATGAAACAAACTCTAAAGCTCTGGAACTGTGGTGCTGAAGGTCACATACGACGGAACTGCAGAAAACCTCAGGGCACGGAAGTTAAGACCGAGCCCATCAAGAAGGAAGGAAACTAATTGGTGGCTATCTCGCCAGGCGGAGGTCTCCAGATAATGAAAAGCTCCAGTTTTAAGCTCTTCAGATTTCTCCAATGAGTGACGGCAGTAATGGACTTTTTATCATTGGACATATCAATAGTGTTCCTTGCAATATGACCATTGATACAGGAGCGAATGTTACCATCGTTTGAAAAGATTTCGCTCAGCAATTGAAAGGTAAACAAATCTCTACGCTGCCTTGCGTTCCCCTCCAGACTGTGTCCAGTGATAGAATCGACATTGATGGAAAATTAAACGTTAACATCATGTCTGGAAGTGCTGCTACGATCATACGGCATATGTGCCACATATAGCAGATCCTTGCATACTCTGGTTGAACTTTCTGATAGAATACAATTTTTCCTTGGACTTTAAAAATAACTAAATGCATTCTGTTCCTGAAGACATAGCCTTACTCGGAATTAATGATGAAGGAGTTAAATCTTTCCCCAAAATCATAGCTCAAGACGATATTACCAGCAAGAACAGAATTTTTACTTCCTGGATCAGTAGCCGAAAATAGAAATCTCAGCTACGGTATGATAGAATATCCCAAGAACTGTACAAGCCCGAAATCTATTATAAACACAGAATCTATTACGACGAGTACTAATATCTCAGCACTCATCGACCTATCGAGGAACCGTCATCGAGGTGAGAGTTGTCAATGTAACTGAGAAGCCGAGATTTATTAACCAAAGTGAAGTGGTTCCAGAATGTAGTCCAGTAACCAGCGTTAAACGAAATAGTAACAAAGCAGAGCGTGTTCTGTCTTCCGGCTACGTTGCTTCGATGCTAGTTAAATCTTGCTATTTTACGTCCATGCATATTAATCGCTAGTTAGTCTCCATCGGTGGTGTTAACGAAAAAACAAACTATGCGTTAAATAGCCTAAGCAGCTGTGGCTAATTATTCCACTCAGAATTAGTTTAGTTTTACGTTTCCTACTTTAAAGCAGTTTTTAAAAATGAGCTATTTTACCTGAATAATTATTTTTCTTGAAAAATACTGAAGTTTTTTAAAATGAAAATTTTTATGTTTATTATCTCGATAACATCTTATGCTCCTTAATATGGAAAGTTTCAATCCCAATGATGCATACTGGACAATAGCTGTAAAACAACTGAGAAAATGACAGATCAGACGAAGCTTGACAGATAAGAATCTTGCTGATTATAAATAACCTATTTAAAGGAAGAAATTGTTGAATTATCTTTAATAAGTGTTCAATATGGCATCTGTGAGTATATCTGTGTAGTGCAAAACGTTCAGTTACATTTGTTACATGATTTCACAAAATTTTGAGCATATTTCTATAAAACATCCAAATCTTTATGCAAAATCTATAAATATGAATTCATTACACAAATTAATTTTTAAAAATCTAAGCAGTGTTTCTGAAAGATACACAGATTTAGTGTAACGCAACACAAGATACATGAACGGATTTTAATCAGCGATGTGATTGCAGGCATTCACATATTCTCAGATTTATGTTGCCATTCAGTCTAGCAGTTAAATTGTGTGCACAGTCTGCTCGTTTAATTTTGCCTCTTCACAACGCGTCGGCTTTCGGTTGCTGGTTTTTATTTCTATGAGTTCTTTTATTTCTGATTCCTCTGCACTTCTTTCGTTAGTTTCGTAAGATAAGTACTGCAACCTACTCCTCTACATTTTTCTGCAAACGATTTGATAAATTTAATATACAAACATACATAATTATACATTTTGTCTAACATCTATTTGGTAAGTAGTATAATGTCGTCTGGCTGCCGAAAGCTTATGTCTATGTCATTTAAACTTCTACTTAATATACAACTTTTACATTAAGTTTCATGGGAAAAATATCACTTGAAAATTGAGTTACCGCGTTTTCTTCTCAAGCGCCGATACGAGATCCTTAACTAGCACTGATTTGGCTAATGTGATTACTGTCGAAGATATCGCTAATAATAGTCTCCAGTTATCAACAATAAAGAAATAAATCAAGAAGCGCGGATCAAAGAAATTACAATCTATTAGGCTAACTTGGGAAAATAATTCTTTAAATTTCATCTTGTTGAAAATTGCATGAAACTTAATGAATCCTTTCAACGATACATGCTAAAATAAGGTGATATTTTGGAAAATTATGAAAAAAAAATTGAGTTGAAATCTATTTTGAAGGTCGACAAGATTTGAATTTTTTAAGGAGTACAATGAAAACAACTCAGGAAAAATCAGTAAAAAACTGAGGAAAAAAATTTTAAAGTAAATTTTAGGATGTAAAACATGAAAAGTAATTATGAGCTGAAATTATGTATGGCAGTGATATTTAGGTGCGAAAAGTAGCAATGGAGAAAAGCAGAAAATCTCTTCAGACAAAATTTTCACTAGCGTTTTACAGGTTTCTTCTCCTTACAGGTTACTTACCTTGACCTAAAATGGGTTAAAAAGGGAATTCTCTATAAAATAGAGAATTCAGCAGCTTAAACGCTCTGTTTAATACAATAATACAATTCAGAATATCCCAACTACCTGCCATAAAAATAATATAACTGTTTCTTATAGAAAGCCTAGAAGTGAATAGATTATTCACTTCAAAATCAAAAATAATTCAATTATTTGACTCCTTATTATTTTTATGCATGACTTGGTTGAGACCATACTCAGTTGTGGATTTAATCATTGACTGTTTAAATAATAGCCCTATCAGTACGATGACTGAGATTCAAATATTCCACCTTTTGTTAGGGAGTTTTATCTGTATTTTTGCAATGTCATCTCTTTCAGTTTTATGAATTCATTAAACACAGTTAAGAAGTAAAAGGAGTGCGAAATCAAATCTGAGTTTGAAGTAACTGTTGAAAGAATGCAAAATTTATTTAATAGACGTTCTCTATAAATTTAAATAAACATACTTAAATAAATTTTTTAAATACTGCAGAATTTTTTTTGTAGTAGCAATTAAGAAAAAGAGTTGATTAGTTCGATCACGGAAAAGCACTTTATATTTACTTAACATTTAATTTGAAGTCCGATTTGTTAATTAATTCATTTTACCTTTGTTTGCCCTTTAGCTTTGAACTTACTTCACACTTTAACTATGCAAACTAATTTTAGGTTGTAGTTAACTACTATGATACATATCTATTGATAATTGTAAGAAATGGAAGACTGATAAATTTCTGCTGTAGGCATTGAAAAATCTAATAACGCTTTTCGAAGCAATGCAAGCGTTGAAAATAGACAAAAGTCTCTATAACCGATATATTCATACTAGATTCTATTCAAAGGAAGAAAAACGTATCTCGGAGGGTATCAAATAACCTGTTTATTGCTGTAGGTAAACGTGCTTTATTGCAAAAGAAAGTTTTCCAAAGCATTGCTCAGACGAAATATATGCTTCCTACAGAATAACAAGAAGACTATCATCATCGTGGAAATAGAGTGGTCGAGCGTGTTTTGCCGAAAAGGTGGCGGTGAAAGTCTCGAGCGTGAAGGAAAGGATACAGATAATATTATATATAGAGCGATATGACGAGAGCAACAAAGCATGATGAAAAGAAAAGAAAAAAGAAGAAATGCTTTCCCTAGCCAGAAAAATGGAGTCTTCAGCAACTCGCTTATTTCTATATTTGGCGACACAAAGAAGTATGTCGCGAACAAAAGGAAACTTTCTAAAGGTGCTAAAACTACACTTATCTCGGTGATTGTCCCCGCAGGTTCATAGCGGGGTGAGTACAGCAGTAAAAGACATACAAAGCGTATATAATCGTTTGTGCAAAGGCTTGGGCTTTGACAGCTAGACGAGTTAAGGCAGACTTGATAACATTTTTGCAAGTTATTTGAGAGATAAAAACTAATCCTGTGTTACTAAATTTTACATGGCGTAGACATGAGTTGTTTTTTAAAGCATTATGCTTATGTTTACCAAGTTGTTGTTAACTTTTAATATATATATATGTATATAGTATCAAGATATGAGAAATAAATCAGACAATTGGTGGTTAACAGTCCCACGGGAATTATATGTATATATATTTAGAATAAAATCAAATTTTTCAAATCAATTCAGTTCAAAACAATCAAATTTTTCGATAAAAATTTGAGCTTTACTTTGTAATTAGTACAGTATTTTATTATTTTTATTCTTGTCATTCATTTTACCAATTTTATTGATATTTCTTGCGTTTGTAATTCATCCAATTTTTTCCTTGATTAACAATGTTTTATTTCCTTGTAACGTTTAGTGTTTTCCTTGTAACGTTTGTTTCTTTTTGTGTTCGGACAACAAAAACTGGTAGGGAAAAGAGACCAACTCAATGAGAGCCTCAATCTTGTATAGTTTTTTGAAATATTGTATGTAAAAAAGATTTTAGAATTAATAACCATTATACTAATTGACGATAGAGGTCTCAGTGAGTTGATCAGAATGAAACCAGTTCTTGTTCAGTTAATTGACTTTGTTTAAAGCTTCAAAACACTTTTTCTTTCACAAGCTCTGTTTGGAGCTTTAAATAAAAAAGAATTAACTTTAGTTTTCACTGTTTTTGCTTTTGCGACCTTTACTTTTTCTGTTCCATATGTATATTATAAAATTTGCAAATTGATAAAAATGAAAATAGGTAGGGGATCATGGTTCTTACAATCCTTAAATAATTCTCTCATATCCTTCATTTCCCATATTAGATGGTATAAAAAAATCCTGCAGTACTACGCGCAGATTTCTACTAGTTTTTCTAGTTTGTTTCTCTCAACAACATATAGAAAATTTGTCAACTTTCTCAGCATTTAGAATAAAATATGGACTTTTGTTACCGAAGTTGTAAACACAAATTTTAAATAAAGTGCAATTCAGTCTGGAATGTACCTTTAAAAGCAGTTTAAAACATAAAAATACTCTTTTGTTCTTACTGATTCCAAATTTATTACAATACATATGCCGTTTATAAAAATGTATAAATAAATAAATTAAAGTAAAATGGTTGTAAAACAATTAACTTTATGGTTAAGCTGGAACAAAAATAATACTATGAAAGAATGTACAAATCTTTTGAAATCCTCCCATATCCATCAATTATCCTGAATGTATGAAAACATTTATTAATTCGTGATCATCTAAGATATAGCATGTTTATTTCGGGTTCAGCATATCTTTCTTTAATATATTCCGAAGCTTGCAATTCCTAATATAGAAAATTTACTTTCCTTACAGCATCGCTCACAGATGCATTGCTTTCCAAAGAGGTCAGAACAGGTATATTTTATCGTTTCTCTTCTGCGTAATCATGAATGGGTTAAGTTTAATGTTTATATTATGAATGAATAAAATATAGAGCATACATTTATTGCTGATTTGAACTATGATAAGTTTGTATCTAAAACAAGGTCATTAAGATTTGTTTTATCTAATGATAATGACTACTGCTGTTACAAAAATCGAAAATTTGTAAAGTGTTGATCCTGCAGTACTTGTTTTCATGAGTGAAAATATCAATATATATTTTATTTTAGTCACAAAATTAGCTAACATTAGTAGGTGGCTTTTTAAACAAGTATCACATCAAAATATTTTTATGCTTGAATGCATTGAGGGTTTTGTTTGGTTTATTAAGCTTTTCAAAGCACACTAGGGCTATCTGCCTGCCTTCGTGGAGGACTTTCAAAGACAAACCAACTCATGTACACGTTACGCATGGGGAAAACTATGAAAAGGCCCAAGCAGCCAGCCCGTTCGTCGGGATTCGAACCCCGGACTGAACTACTAGTATTCAGTGACTTTACAGCTCGGTCGCTAGTGGACCTGAATGGGTTGATAAAAATGTATTTTGTTCTCGGCGGACTGATATGTAAAGTTTATATTCGTAATTTTTTGCAATATGTAAAGAGTTTAAAATAGATTTTCAGCTTTTTTATCACTTTATCTGGGAGTATTCTTATTTCGTTACTGTATATTTCTCGTTTCGTTTTATTCATATTCAAAAGATACGATAATTTCCTTCTTTTATTTCTTCATTTTATTTAATCCACATCAGGTTTCAAAATCAAGTATGCTCTTAAGCTGAGTAAATAAATTCGAAATTTCCTATCCCTTAAAAATGTCTAGTATTGTTCATGTTTGTAAAGCCCACGAAGGAGTAATACATTCTTGCATATTTTTATAGCCGTGCTTTGCAGTTTGCAAAACAGTTACATGCGCATTTTCCATTTATTTCGAGTCTTGTACACATAATTATCATTCTGAAGACGGAAATCTCAAATTTCTCAGGCATCTTGCAATAACTGTTTACCTAAACCAGACAGTTTCAAAACATTTTTTAAGACATTTAAGCGATGAGGCTACATCGAATAGTTCTTCATATTTGTTTACTCTTTTCATATATCGTTTACCACAAATAATTTACTTATTTGTCTCGAATTGCAGTAAGGTATTTTCCTTCTTTTCTTTTTGATATTTCATCGATCAGCTGAATCAATTTCATTTATAATCCATGAAAAATAAAGTTGTGTATTGTGAGATAGCGTGTTAAAATACATGGGAAAAATAAATCGTGATTAGCAAAAGTACAGTTTAATGAATATATTCTTAAATTTTAAGTAAACATCAATAGAACATATCCTATAAAGAAGTTATTTTATTTATATTGCGTTGTTATATTATTATATATTAAATATTATTATATACAGAAAAAGTAATTGAGAGCAATTTATGTTCAACAGTAAAACTACTATGTGAATGGAGTTTTTATTTATTTTTTAAAAATGACATAAATAAAGGCTTCTTTGGTTTAACACCAATTCAAGAATCATGATCTCTATTTTAATAGAAACCCAATTTTCCTTCACTGTATCTGCACACATTTGATTTTAATATATTACAGAGAAAGGGTTAAAAGTCTTCAGGCAAAATTTAAAGAGGCAGCAACATACAAAATAAATAATTTTTATAATAGGACATGAGGTCATAAACACACTGATTGATCTTTAGAGGTAGCTGTTTGCTAACGAGTGAGTTTGGCTTATCACCAAAGCAGTATTTAGCACTACAGTCATGTAAAGATGGCACAGATGAACTGTATTTAAAGGAAAACAAAAGGTAATGGCTCAAAGCGTTTGCTGCGACAGCGCTATCCATATCGGCAGGTGGTCATCAAATATTTGAATGTGGTTAAATATAATAAAAACATTCAAAGTAATCTAACGCTGTGGTTGAGATTGAGTAACGATTTCGCCTGTCACAGAAGAAGCCGACCATACGTGAAGTTGTACACGATCTAAATACGCGAATATTTTCCGGTAACTTTAGAATTCTGAAATCCAGTGTACTTCGCGTATTGCAGAATGATTCTCTATTATCAAAATGACTTTGTTTTTACAACCTTACCTCATTCAATGTGTCCAGTGCACATTCCGAATAAGAGACTATTCACTGCGACCCGTAGCTGTATTTTGGTGTTTACATGAACCGCAAAGAAGGGCGAATCTTCAGGTTTGTTCCACGGATGGACCTACATTTTCAAAGGATGGTGGTGTGAACATGCACAGCTGACAGTTTTAGGTGAATGAAAACCCCTAACTACAAGGCCGTACTGTGCTCAACAGAGGTTAACAATAAAGTCCTGGGCAGTAACTGCGAAAGATTTCTTATTTAGCACATATCTGTCTTCCCAAGACGGCTTCACAGCATTAGGTATGCGACATTTTTATAGGAGTTATTACTAGAGTTATTACGTGAATAGTAAGTAACCATTAATACATTAGTTCAGCATAAAGGAGCTCCTGTCTATTTTAAACAGACTATGCAGCATGATCTGAATGCAAACTACCCAAAGAAATGAATCAACCACGAAACCTCTTCATACATCCAAATTTGTCCCCTCCCTTGATTTCTTCCCTGTGTGGTTACATAGCCTTGCTCACGAAACTGCTATGACATTTGAGGAATGTCTCACCGTGAAAAACTCTCAAGTAGCCGCAGAGGTCCGTGAGAGGCCTGGCATATTTGAATGTATACAATGATCCTTGCGGGAAAAAACTTTAAGAAGCGTGTACTTCTTTCGCTGGCAGATCCTTTTAGCACTTATTTTAAATACTTCGAGTATTTTAAGTCTGCAGTATCATACATAATGTTAATAGGTGTAAGTGTGATACTGCGTATCACTTGTAACCGTAACGTTTTAGCTGTTATTTCAAACTGCACACAGATGTTATATCTCTGCTGTTCGTCTATTGTGAATTTGTGTTCCTAGAACCCTGCGATATAAAATTTATCTAGTATTATTGTAGTTTAGTTGATTCACTGCTTAAAGATCCCTCAGGCGGTCACCAGTTGCGTTTTCGATTTCTATTATCAAAATTACTTGTGTTTATACGCCTAAGCTAAATTTTATCCAAGGACTTTTGAACCACCTTGTATTTTTCCATTTTATTTTATGAGTTTCTGTTTACCAGACTTAAAGATGCTTAATGTCACATCAAACATAAAAATCTTACATAGAGTCTTCTAATTACAACTCTAACTATACTATCAAATATTTTCAAATTTGATATTGATAATTTTCTGTTATTTCGACTGTGTGTAAAAATATGTTTCTTTTTAGTATTGAAAATGCGAACTGACTTCGATAAACAACAGGATTCAAGGAGAAGTTTTGTTTAATTTTGATGGGAAATTTAAAAATCATATTCTTATGGCATCTCTGTTCTTCTGGCAAAAAATGTGTAGCTTGAAGTTAAGCATTTTACACATCCTGAATAATGAATGTGTATACGTCTTTATTTTATTTTAAAAACGTGTAACATTAACTGATCTGGAAGCATTTAAAGGCGCCTAATAATAATTTAGAAGTCATTTTAGATATTTATAACTATAAATACTTATTTTTAGATACATTTCCTCTTAAATGCAATTATGAAATTTTAAGAAATTCATTTACCTTCTTACCACATGCATTCAAGGTGTAAATGAAAGCATGCGGCCCTGACATTGAGGAGATTCGAAGTTTGGATCCCAGTAATACTGGACATTTTCCTGTTTCCTACTTGAAGAAATTTAATGACGTTCTACAAGAGGCTCATGAACTAAATGCGGTAGACGACAATTTATCACGAGCTGGATTTTGCAAATGTGCCCCATTCCTCCTCGAGCAGCCTTTTCAGTGGGGACAATGTTGGAAATTTTTCTCCTTCTGACTTCGCTGTGTAATTGGAAGCACATCTGGTTAGCACTTAATATATATAAAGTTTGAACCTCGGCGAGAGCATCGCTCATTGATAATAATTTCTGGCTTCAAAAGACTTCTAAAACGTTCGAAACCCATCAAGCGAGTTGAGATTTTTACTGTTTCTTGTTCCGGCAAATATCTAACCACTGTATAAACTAAACTGAAATATTAATAGAATTTGTGATATAATGTGAGATTAACAATATACTGAGTATTCAATCTGAAAAGGTACTCAACATGATTAGCTTTAGAAATTCTACTAATGAAGAAAATAAATTTTTTATTTCCATAATTTACAACCGAGTATTTGCATTTTACAGTTTACTAGACTACGTCTACCTAATATACAATGACAAGCTCCAGTAATCGAAGCGCAATCCATCTTTTTAAATTTTTAAATCATTTTATTTATTTAACAGTTTAAGCTCAAAAAGTAACGTGTAACAGCAGATTATGATTAGTATAATATTTATTTGACTGATAGTGAACTACAAAATTCGCATTTTTCAAAAATAAATTATCATTTCACAAAAATGAAAGCAGAAGACAGTTATCTGACTAATGCAAACTCAAAAATCATTCCCTGAAATCTTACTATCTACCACTCTAGCATACCTTCTAAACTTAAGCATTATTAATGTAATGTAATTGCGTGATTTCTAATAATGATCAAAAATAAATTGTTTCTAAATTATAACTATGTGGTCTTCCAGCTGCTTTCCTAAATGCATTATTACACGCTGAAAGTTTAGGATATTATTTTATGCAATTATTATGCTCTCTATAATTTCACTCAGATGAAAGGAAAGTTGAGTATTATGTAATACGTAGTATCAAGGTTTTGATAGTACTCGGTAGGCAAAATGTTGTTACTACCAAATTCCCAGTTTCAGCTTCTCTTAATACCTATTTAAATGTTCATCGAGGCACACTCTCTTCAACCAAGCATTTCCTTGTTAACCCTTTGCTTCTTAGGAGGGGAAATGAGATTAAACGTACAAATATAAGCCTTAAGATCCTTAATAACGCAGTTTTAACTTCAATGTCTTACGTTAACAGAGTTTTAGTTAATTCTTGTGTATTCATTTAGTAGAGGAACAGATGCACATTTGTTATGTTGGCACGTTTTAGCAGAATACGAATGAACCAGTTACTGATCATACTTGTTGTTAGAACTCCCAGTGAATAACGTTAGATATTCCCGTTCCAAATGTTAGGAAATGAAGTTTTATTGATTGATGTCAAGACTGATGTACTGGCGTTACGTATACTATTGCAATCGTACGCAGAAGCTAATGTATGGGATCATGTATTTTGAGCTTTGGTTAATGTAAAAGATATAAACAGTCCTCTAACGTATGGAACAAAATATTTAGATAGCATATTTTGTAGCAAACACGATTGGATGTTAAATGTACATAACACAGCCATATGTACCGGTTATAAGTTTGATATCAAACAGCTTGTCACGTTTGAAATATATATTGTTTAATAAGACTAATTGCTGTATAAGAAAATTTAACAAATTAAATTGTATATTTTAATAAGATCAATAGCTGTATAAGAAATTGATTTTAGAATACTTTTTTCGATTTTGGTCAGTTTGCACTATTTTAGTTTCTTCACTCAGAAAAGGATATTGCAATAAAGTATTGTGAAACAAGATACCATATGTGTTCAGATATTAAGGTTTAAAAACATGATGCTTCCTACAAAATGCATAAAAACTAATATTCGTAAACACTAAACGTTTCAGAGTTTTGCTAGGGAATGTTATGTTTCCCTTATATTGTTAAGGCTTTTCGTAAATTTAAATACTTTTTTCATTACGAATATTAATTTTTACGTTACTACGTTAGTAATATAAAAATTGCTTTATTGAGTTAAGATACAGTTAGTTAGTAATAGTTTAGTATTAATTATAATTTCTTGTGTTAAAAATTTCTTTGTAACGTTTTGCCTAGCCATCGGAAATAAAAAACAAAATTGTCTGAAAATGAGGAAATTCAAAATATCTTGCAATTTAGAGAAGAAAATGTAATTAAAATTAAAATTAATTTAATAAATATAACTAAAATTTACATTTTAAATTGATCAGATTGAAGTGAAATTTGCAAAACAATATTCCCAGGCATAATGCTGCCTCTCGATTTCTTTAAGTTATATTTCTCAATGTTAGTAAACAAAATGATGACCAACTACCTTCAGAGATACACTCGAGCAGTAGCAAATGTATTTTTTTTCCTTTGGGTTTCTGGAGTTTGGAAGAAAAATATGCTTCGAAATTTAATGCACGGCCTAAAAATAGAACCCACTGTAGAATAAAATTTCACAAATACTTGAATTTATCTAAGCAAAAAACGTACGTATGCTAGTGAAACGGAGCTTGTTTAAATATTACCTTTTTATTCCACAGGAATAAGAGAATAATTTAGTTATTTTTCCTTATTTCTTACTTTCGAATACAAACAGTTTAATAATCATACATAAAACCCTACCTTGCTCTTAAAAACTTATTGACATAATATATGAATTTTATACAAATATTTACGGAAAGAGAAATTATTTAAAATAACTTCATAGAAACAGTTATAACCAAAAATGAAATTATTTTGAATAAACTTACTAAAAGGGAGCATTAAGGGAGATTTTAGCCCTGGAGTAGCTGGAAAGCAAACGCAGCAAAATATTAAAGAGTTTGGCAAAAAAAAATTAAAAAGAATATCCAAATACTTAGAAGCACGTCAAGTACGCTTTGAATGTAGGAGCAGAAAAATGATAAATACAAAACAGAAATATACTCATCATAAATTACATTTTGAAATTACTTCAGATCTCAGAAACATTAATTAGTCGAAAAAAAATTTCGAAGACATTAATTATCGAGATGCGAGCATAAAATGCTCTGCAGCTTGTTATTTAAGCTGAATTACATTTTCTTTAAGGAGTAATTTTCATCCATTACAAAACTTCATTTATTAAACATGACAAAATTCTTACCACGATAACTATGCATCACCTCACATTTTATTCTATCCCAGAACTTCATTCTGAGGAATTTAATTAATCCCGGATCACAAAACGGAATTATCCGTACACTACGTTAGCGAGTTTATTTCAAATTCTTTGGATATTATTCCTTTTCAAATGCATAAATAACTAGCTAATCTTTAATTATGATTGATGAATTCTGTCAGGAATCGTAGTATATGTTGCCATTATTTGCACTGATCCAAAAAACAAATATCGTTAAACAGTATGACTGCGTTAATATGAGCAAAAATAGTGTAGAAATGTCTGAACAAAAGAATCCTAGTCAGCAATTCTTCTTTTCATGGTAGCAAAATTGATAATAAAGAAATCAATTTAAAGTGTGCTGTAGTGTCCACACGAGTCCTTACTCGGCATTACTTTCGTAGTCATTGGTTGTAGATCTCTACTTCTAACTGCAGAAATGTTGAAAGCACACGAATATCTTCAAATTTAAAAAAGCAAATGTTATAAAAATTAGGAGAACTAACTTTCTGTAGAATCTCCACTTCCTATAGCTATATCTGAGGAAATTTTATGCTCCTTACAAATAACAAAAAAATAAAAAAATGTGACTTGCTGTACGACAAAAATTGACCGAGATATTTAATTTCAAATTTTGGAATATTTGACAACTTTTTCCGCTTGTTTCGAGATGTACGTTAGTAAATAAATCTGAATACTTCCAAGCTGAGCTCTTAAATGCCTTTCAATGCTATGCTTTATTACTTTAGTAGTGTATTTATGTTATAATTTTGGTACATTTCATATGTAAAGATTGGAAAGGTTTTCTATGCTAGCAATTTTTAAATTATCAAAGTATAATATGCGTTATTAATATTCTCATGAAGTTTTATTACTTTAGGATCATAAAAAATTAATCATACAAGAATTTATCAAATTAGAAATATTTTTACTTTATGCATAGGATGTTACGAGTTTCCTATATTCCAATTCTTAAGCCTGTTTTATAGACTATGAATCAATAAGAATTCTGTAAATAATATCTCCTGCGTGAAAAACTTGATATTGATCAACGCTTCTCATGACAGTCTGCATACAGATGATTGTCACTTAACCTATTAATATCAGAAATCTTTTTTTAAACTGATATTTTATTTTTAGTACAGATGCATTCAATATTGGCGAAAGCGTGAAGCACTAAAAATCGCTGAGTGACTTTTCGAACATCTGGCGATGCGAGAGAAATGTGTTCAACAAACGCTTTGAAAAGTAAGAATTTTTATACTGATTTCTTCCGAGCGTTTTTGTCAGTAATTGTCACCTTTTTGAGGAGTTTTGGCGCCATTCGTAAACGTTTGTAACAAAAAAAAAAAAAAAAAAAAACCAATTTTTCGTCCTCTTGAACACTCTTGCGCTCTCTTTTCCTCCTGTGAAGGCCGTGCTGCGGAATCTAAGTAGAAATGAGGGACAGTAATACGGTCCCACTCTGCATGTGGCTGTAAACCCTTAGACGTATATTGCTAAATACCCAGTTTACTCTCGAAGTAAGTTTTGTTATGTTACTATACCATGAGTTAACATGAGCTTCTACACCATGGGAGTGTGGTACATCTCCGTTTTTGTACAACCTTGGTCCACTACATCTTGCTGATTCATCTTGGCCATTGGTTTCTCCTTTTGTGGTCTGAAGATTCAATACGGATGTCGCCTGGTTCATCTTCTGTCGCACCCATGTTGGTGGAGCTGAAGGCACGTTTCTGGAGGAAGCCATCAGTCGTCTCTAGGAAATTCCACGTCTTGTCAGTTGACCAGTTATGCATCACCGTCTCGTCCGTGCCAAAAGGTTCCCCTGCTTTCTGCTTATAGAATTTTGTGTTTCCTCACCATATAATTACCCTAATCCGGGTTGTGCTACTCCACCTGTTTGGATTTCCTGCCTTCTGCTCACAGACTTTTGATGTTTCCTCGCCATATAATGTTGCCACCTGTTTGGATTTCAAGAGATAAGTTATTTCTTCTTAGCGAATTTTGTTTAATCATTAAATTTAATTCAAGTAATTAATTCATTTCAAAATCAAGTTAGAGATGTGCAAATTCATGTTTATCCATTTAGCTTTTGACTCTTCTTGAAATTTACAATCAAAAATAATTTTTCTTTTGCTGAAAGAGAAGGGAGATTTAAGTTCATTCTAGTGTATAATAATATATTATATAATTTTATTCAAGTATTTAAGAAAATTCTGGTTAATATTGAGAGATACAAAATTATGTGTTTATAAGTGCAATCAGTTAATTATCAATTAATTTCCATTTATAATGCTGTACAGTATTTTTTTTACTCCTGAGATTATAATCATTATTGCTAATAGTTTAAATTAATTTTAAAGGTAAAATAAAAGTCTGTTTCACTTAAAAATTTAGTATGATGTTTTATTTTATTACATTGTCTGCTTATACATGATACACACCAGTTATCATTGGGTTGCTCGGTTTATTTTATTTAAACGATAACACAACGTAAGAAAATTTTAATTGATTGGTATTTTTGGATAATGCAATTTGTTTTAATGTACTAACCACTAACACCACCACTAAGTTTACAATTGGTGCTCCTCAAAGGCACTAATATAACAGTAATGCATCACCTAGATAAATCTTTACTTTAGTTAAAAGACAGGATTTTTTTAATAGAATTTACAACAGGTATATTTTCTAACTAAAGGTACATTTGGCTAGTAACTATTGATTTTCGTGTTGCATTTACACTAATCAATTTCTCTAATTTATTTCTTAACTTAACACCAAGTTCATAAACTACATTGCTATTTTTAAATGGTCTACTGGATCGATAACAGTAAAATCACTGAACATTTCCATCGACGTTCTTTTCAGAGAATACTAGAATGTATGCACATGAGCTGTTTGATTTCTAGAACTGAAACTTAAATATCAATTATCATCTTTCAGAACATTTTAGAAAATACCCTTCTTCGGTGACTCCAAGTTCTCATGACTTTTGCGAAAGATTTTCGCCTCTTTCAGAAAATTTGTTTAAATACTAAATTAATTCTTTTGTTCAGTGTTTATAGTTTAGGAAATATACCATGAAGACTGTAAGGTATAATTTAATTTTATAACAGTTATTTTAATTTAAGTAACCTTTCCTAGCTTGTCTCGTTTCAACTTAAACTCCCTACCAGAATGAGTTCTTGGAATTTCGTTGAATGCAAATGAGGGATGAAGGTATTAAAGGAAGGTTTAACTAGCTTCGAGAGAGAGAGCTAGGAATCCTGAGTAGCGCACGTTTTCCCTTAAACTAAGTCTCACTAACTGTTCTTACACTCGGCCGTATACACTGATCGACATTGAAAATGCAACACCAAGAAGGAGTGGTCAGAAAGTGATGAAATTTGGAAAAAAAGACAGAGATAGCAAGCAGCAATATGTGATCTTTATTTCAAAATGATAGTCAGAATACAGAGCGAGAACGGCGTCGGCTCAGTAGGATGTAGGACCACCGCGGACAGCGATGCAAGAAGAAACACGTCTAGGCATAGAGTCATAAGAAATCCTGAGGGATGTCTCTCCATTCCCTTTCAACGATTTGCCACAGTTCGTCTTCTGAACGAGGCAGGGGCAGAGTCTGCAAACGGCGTCCAATCACATCCCACACATGTTCGATTGGTGACAGGTTAGGATAGTACGGTGGCCAGGGAAGCATCTGTATACTTTGCAGAGCATGTTGGCTGATGTGAGCACTGTGTGGTCGGGCGTTATCCTGCTAAGAAATTGCATTAAGCAGCCCCTGAAGGTAGAGAATTGCCACCGGCCGCAGTACATTATCCAAGTATCGTTGGACCGTCATAGTGCCCTGAATACGAATTAGAGGTGACCTGGAATTGTAGGCAATAGCGCCCCAAACCATTATGCCACGATGCCGCGCGGTGGGGCGTTCCACAGTTAATGCCGGATTAGATCTGTCTCCACGTCGACGCCACACACGTATGCGGGGACTGTCACTGCGGGTAAACAGAAGCGTGACTCATCTGAAAACACGACGTTTCGCCATTCTGTCAGCCACATCGGTCCAGTCCCGCACCATTATAAACGTTGGCGTCTATGCTGTGGGGTCAATGGCAGTCTTCTTAACGGACGCCGTGAGTGCAGGCTACGTTCTACCAATCGACGGGAAATGCTTCTCGTCGACACGGGAACATCCAGGGTATCTTGCACATGCTGCAGAATCGCGGTATAAGTGACTTGCGGGACCGCCACAGCTTGTCGTCGGATGCGTCGATCCACGCGTGCTGACGTCACTCTGGCTGCACCTGCAAACCTCCTTCTTCCCACATTCTCTTGTTCCAACCATGTTCGCCATAGCCGAAACACCGCGGCGGCACATACCACACACACACACACCACATCCATGTAAGCATCAGCTGCGATTTGACGTAAGGACCAACCCGCCCTTTTCAGCGATCACCATACCCCTCCTTAAGTCGTCTATCTGCTGGAAGTGCCTTTGTTGACGGCGGCCTGGCATTCTCTCCTATTACACGTATCCTCCGGGACAAAAACCAACTTTCTTTGGCAATTCGTCTGGCAGAAATAACGACACGAATATTGCCCATTCTGCACGTTCCTTCCCTTATTTTGCTTCACGTGCGTCGTAGAGCTGCGTATTTTACATCATTCGCATAACTCAGTGTGTAAGGTTTTAGTTAAACTAACCAAGTTTTATTTTAATTTAAATCTTTCTACCTCTTCTCTGTTTCAACTTCCCGTCAGAAGAAGCGCGCGTTTTCAGCTTATGCTAATTTTGAAGTACAACCAAATACTATTTAAACCAGAGGTAAAAAACCTCTCAGTGTGAGAGGGCTTTAGTCTCAGATCACGGTCATTCTGCTCGACGTTCGCCTGACCAGCTAGCAGCTAAAATTATAAGCCATAGTGCTTACTACGTGATTGTATATTGAAATAAATTGAAGTGCGCTAGTATTAGTACTTCTTGCTACGCACCAGTTAGTTAGAGGCCAAACACCGCGATTTGCTCTGCGAGCAAAGTTTAATTTAATTTCTATCTTAGTTTTAGTATTAAAATTATTTGATTGTTAAGTTAGGCCCAAGTGTGGTCTTTTATTTTCTGTATCCCTCCCGAGTTGGGAAGTGTGTAAATAATAGTGAATTAATAAAAGAGGATTTTTTTAAATCCCTTTCACGTGCAGTTATTCTCCAGCACAGTATCTACACCAGAACAAAGCCAATATTTTTCAGCTCACTGTTCCAGAGCAGGACTGTAGTTTAGAAGCAGTTACTTCACCATGTTCCCTAAAGCTATGCATAGAACACTCAGTCCTGACAAGTGACGTGCGTCTTCTCTAAAATTTGCATAAATTTATGACCACTCCTTCTTGGTGTTGCATTTTCAATGTCGAGCAGTGTATTACGTGCCATTTGATAGTTTGCCGGCAATTTTAAAACTTCGGCTAAATCTTTTAGTTAGTTAGCCCGATTGGAGGCTTTGTTGTAAGCCCGAAGAAACGGGGCGACTATGCATCAAAATTTTGAGTAAATAAAGGGTAATTAACCCTGCTTGAGTTTACGATTCCTGTTATTTCAAACTAAGCGATAACTCGCTTAACAGTTCACTATGTTCATCGACATTTAAATTAGCAGAATCAAAGTGAGGAACTTCATAAGATGACTGCGTATCATTAAAATAGCATAACAATTCTTCTGTCCTTTAAAATTATAATGATATGCTGAATGGCATTTTCCAATCATCTATGACAATAAATTAATTATATGTATTTTTAGAAAATAAAGTACACAAATAAAGAGAAACCGAAGAATTACAAAATAAAATCCAGATTTCGCAAAGGTAGGGGACATAACTCAATGTTAGTCTTTAAGTAAATTAACTATAAATTCAGATGAAGTCTTAAAATAAGCGTTTATATTATAACTTGACGCACACAAACTCGTGTTTAGAAAATCAATTTGCAGGATTTAAGCTAACATAAAATGTAAAATTAAAATTTATGTAAAAATTCACAATTCGTTTGAAATTACAAGTTTTATTGCAAGCTCTGACTCAAGCTTCTAAATACGCAAGCAAACACGGCTAGCAACAAGCTATTGTCAATTTAGGTAATTATAAAAGCTGGGTGAGAAATAAAGTGGAGTCAACGGGCTCTGCTAAAAGATCTCACTTAACTTCAAGAACTATATTCTCATACGCATGTTAATTAATTTGCGTTCTGGCGGGAGCTGACGAAAGTAGAAAGGACAGCAAAGTAAAAATATAAAAGAATGGGTAAATAATCTTAAAACTTTACATACGTATACATGTAAATATATTATATTACATCAGTGAAAAAGAAAACGTCGTGACCCCATAGTTTTTCCCTTAACTGCATTAAAAGTACACTATTTTCTATTTTCTACTGAAAGTGACCTTTCTACAGAAAACATTTTAAACATTTTGGAGAATACCATTTTTGCAATACGTAAAAATCTTTTCAAGAATTTCAACAGTATACCTTAGTTTGAAAGAAAGCCTTTTCCCACTGAACACGTCTTTCCCACTGCCTGCAGTCAGCGATAGATTTTAGGGAGGTTATCCTTCCGCACGAAATACCAGAATAAAATCTTGCTGTCTAAAGGCAATTTTTTTTCAATACTCAAACTTTCCGATCCTTTCTGTTGAGGATGGAAGATGTATTAGTTGGGTATATTTTTGTATAAAAATATTCTGAGCTCCTGCAGCAGTTCTAAACCTCTCAGGCTTTCACTGAATAACAGAAAGATCTTGTAACTCGAACATGCTTCGGCATTCAAAGAATAAAATACCTTTGCTAAAAATAATTTTAGCAGAAACAGTTGAGTATTTTTATATTTAATTTTGGCTTTTGTTACCACGCTCAGCTCAAAATATCGACTGCCAAACGTTTTCCTCGGCTCATCTAAAGCTATTTTAATATAAATATTGCATAGGTTTTACTTTTTCCAGAAATACGGGGTTTATATGAGAGAACTCATTCCAAGTATAATGTAGCAGGATTTTGAAAGCTGGTAAATAAATTTAATAAAGACTACTTAGATGCAAAATGGTTTATGATTTTTGGCATTTATTTTCATAGATGTAAAAATTTAATGTGATTATATCAGCAGAAGAAGTTCTAAAACTTCTTTTTTAACAATCCCGAGAATATACAATATAAACAGATTTCAAACGCTTAAATTAATGAAAAAATTATTTTTCTTGATACATTTCAGAAAATGTAATGGCACAGTATAAAACTGTACATATCTTAGAAGATAACGCATGATATCACAGCAATATGCATAACTAAGATTCTCCGAGTTTGTTTTCTTGCATTGTTATACTCTAAGATTGGAATGCACGGCAGCAGATTCAGAAGAATTCTATATAAACAGATGGATCAGATTTTTAACTTTGTAGTTTTCCTCTTCTAATAAACGTTAAGCATAATTTAACAGCAGCAGAATCTTTTAATTTCCATATATTTAGGAAGGTTACACGAAAGATTTCAGCATAATTTAATAGAATAATATAGTTTGCTAACTTTAATTTGTACTTAGCGTTAACGGTTTTAGATTTAACTATTAATATTTTAAACATATTATATAACATAATGGCCAGCATATTCGCTCGACCTTAATCCCATTGAAAATCTTTGGGATGCTCTCAGCCGTGCTGTATCTTCACGTTTCCCACCTCCAGCTACTCTTATTGAGCTGGAAACTGCTCTACAAGAAGAATGGCGATTGCCTAATTCGGCGGTGGTTGACCACCTAATTGAAAGCATGGTCACAAGGTGTAAACTTTGTATACAGATGAGGGGGGATTACATACCCTATTAATGTCCTGCTTCTCATTTTATGCTGTTTATTTTCACTTCATACATAATTCTATTTAGGTCTCCAGTATGTCATTATCTGATAACTTACAAAAATTTGATATTGTTTTCATTTCTGTATATAATTACTGATTTTGTTTTATGCATAAATATATATGCTACTTTCCTGCCAAATTTTCTGTCAATCAAAGCAGTATTCGTTGATTTTTTTGCATTTTACATCTTCGTGCTTAACGTTTGGAAGTGAGTGTACTTTTTATCATGAAAAAGAGATGGTTTTAGATTCTTTTATACATTTTTCTGATTTTCTTTTTGTACGAAAACCCGTAACAATTGTAAATTGTGTAGTGAAATATTTGAATTCTTGAAAACCAACTTGTACTTTCCCATTATAAATTGGTCTTCGCTTTATTATGGTTATTCAAATAAATCCATAACTTATAGTTAAGTCACAACATATTTTCATGTTTTACAATAGCATTAGTTTGCTAACAAACTCTGTACGCCGTTGGACATTCCCAAAGAGAACAATTTTTACATTTTAAAATCTTTTTTTAAGTTTTAAATATTTGTTTAATATTTCGCTTGTCAATGACACATAAATATTTAAAGTTATTTATTTTGCTCTTTTAGTCTGCGAATTTCCAATCAAATCTAAAACTTAAACTATTAAATAGTTACAGATTTTGTTTTGAGGGGAACATCCCTTCACAGTTTTTTCTCATGTAAAGTAAAGCTCATAATGGCGATAATGTTACTTACTTTATACCTAAAAGTATCAATTTTGTTATTTATTATTTTTTCTCTTTGCAACGTTTCGCGAATACACAATGCAAAGATTTTCTTTGGGAAGAAAAATATCATACCTTCAATCAGAAGCTCCATTTCATTACATCAAAAAAAATATTTTAAAAGCGAAGTGTTTTAAATATTTCTTTTCAAGTGTTTCAAATATAATGTACTTCTTCAGCAAAATAAACACGTCAGTTGTTTCTGTGTATCGCTACATAAGAAAATTAACTGAAAAACTAAATAATGCGAGAATTTTATTATGTAGCGTGAAAATATTCAAAAAATGTTGCATTTATACAAGAAAAAGTGTTAAAATTAAAACTCACATAATCAGCCATGGCATTATATTATTTTTGAAATACAGAAGCCTGTTCAATTCATAACACTTTTCACTTTATGCCCGATCATCGATGACATTTTATTGTCATTTTGATTAAATTTTAGCCAGATATCTATTTTTTAAGTGTGCCTTTTTTAATTAGTTCTCCTAACGACGGATATTGTTAATTTAGTCTTAAATTCAAATGTAAGCCAAAGTAAATTGTGGAGATATCTAAAATACCAAAACCTAAAAACAAATATTCGAGCCATTCATCAGTTATTTAAAAAAAAATCAAAACCTATCAATGTCACTTTTATGATATATCTGCAGACTGCATGCGTTGACTTTATTTGAAATATTTCTGGGAATGTAAGCTCATCTATGATTGCATGTACTCTGATTTTCTAGCTTACACAGAAGATAGTATTAATATACTACAACAGTACAGAAATTCTGCATTTAAAATGAATGAAATCTTATTTTACATCGTAAGAAAAAAGAAGAAGCACACATTAGATACTATATACACTTTCATATTTAAATAACTGAGTTAAGAGGAAAACTCCAGGTATTTTTCAATGAACAATTTATTTCCATTTTTTGAGAATAGAAGCATAACAATTTTAAGTAAGCCCATTTTTGAGAATTTATGCAGATGAAAAAGGCAGATCAAAACGTTTCCTCGAGAAAATTAGGTCACAAACGAAGATGAATAATTTCTTAACGCTTGCAAACATTTCTAATAAGATTTGCAGCAATCTTCCTAAAACAACAATCTCGGCAATTAAATCCTTCACTAAGTGCTCCTTGCATCAGCAAACAAGGCCCGCCCAAAGACATATGCTTTGTTTGCTATTCTAGCAAATTGCCTCATGTTCTCCTTTTCAACCGACACCGCTTTTTGAAGGCTGTAGAAAATGGTACCAATTTATCTTACATTTTTCGCCTGCATTCAATTGCGAAATAACCTAAAAAGTGGGATAGACTAGAAAGCAATGCATTTTTGTGGTTAGAAAACAAGTCCATGTAAATTATATCCAACTATGGAAAAAGAATTAGCATTATGAGATGATTACATTAAATGTAAATTTTACAGTTTTTTTAAAGTTTATATTTGTGTGAATGTTTAAACATATTTAATGCCTCTATCCAATAGTACATTAATACCCTATTTCCAGGTACTTATGATATGTGAACGACACTATTAGGAAAGATATGCAGTTTACTCACCGAGAATTATTTACTATATTGGATGATGTTTTTACTTCTTTGTACGGGGTAAAAAGCAATTATTGTAATCGCGAAAAATTTCGGGAATCACATTTCAGCGAAAATATCCATTTTGACCGCTATCGAATGCAATTTAACTATGTTTTTGCGTGACATCCGTTCTTAAGGACAAAAAAAGGACTCTTCTTTCCCAAAAAGTATTATAAAACTGATTTAAAGTGGAGTCTGAAGAGAATTTTTCGTGGCGTATGTCCGTACGTACGTATGTATCTCGCATAACTCAAAAGCGAGTTGTCTCAGAATGTTGAAATTTTGCATATAGGACTGCTATAACGTGTAGATGTGCACCTCCTATTTTGGTTGCAATCGGCAGCACCGCGAGTATATAAATATATGTACATATATATCCACTCTGTTACTCGACTCAGTGAGCTCAGTTTCTTTGTTCTTATATGTTTGTAAATTGCACATTTTTTGCTTAAAAATGATTGAAATGATTGAATTATGTTGTTCTTATCTTCCGGTCAAGGTTTTTATGCCTTTAGTTTACCTGGATGTTACAATTGTACAGTTATCAACAATTTAAAAGTTGTTTATGTGCGGCTAAGCCTTTTTTTTTTCGATAGCCGCCATATTTTTTTACATTTGAAACTTAGCAGATTTGTTGCCAATCTAGAGAAACTAAGCTTTGCCATAACAAAGTAACGTCGTCTTTTATTATTGCGAATTAAATTCTGCTTAATCCGTTCTGGAATTATCATTCAAGTTATTAAATTATCCCATATATTGAATCAGCTTAACGTACACAACAAATTAAGTCAGTTTCTACGCCTTCAGTGTATTTTTTGCCGAGTAAGACCAAAAGAAAACTCAGTTTTCTGCACCGAAAAATCTGCTTTCTTGCCAACTGGCAGAATTGATTTTGCGTGTAAACTCTAATTTTAAAAATTAATCTTTAAATTGTTTTAACTATATTTATCTTTTGCATTTTTCAATTTTCAATGTAGATATTTTGAGTTTTCATGTATTTTTGCTCTGTTGCGAAGTGAGAACTTAGAATGAGAAATATATCTCTAATGAAATTCGAGGAAATAAGTTTAAATAAAAGGCAGAAAAATACGTATAATTTAATATTCCGTACAAGGAAGTCATGTGGTGCATGCATCAGATTTTTTAAATTCGTAAAACGAAAAACCTGTCAGAAGATAAATCCTCTAATTTTAATTAATACTATTACCAAAATAAATTAACAAGTAGTATATAGAAAGACAGATGGATGTACTTTATTCTGAATATAATACCCGTAGTGTTGAATGCCAAAGTATAGTTAAACGTATAGTAGCAAGGTATAGTAACAAAGTATAGTAGCAGGATTGTGTTGTAGTATTTACACTCACGTTTGTGAAAATTGCAACACCAAGAAGGAATCGTCATAATTGAATGCAATTTAATACACAGTTGAGTGGTAGTGGTACAAATAAATGATTAAATGTTCAAAGCAAACAAACAAGAACAAGAGATCAGAATCAGTATTTTGTGTGGCCACCACGCGCCGCAATAAGTGCTGCTACACGACGTGGCATGGAGTCAAACAAAGTTTGAATGTCTGACTGAGGAAGAGCATTCCATATCGTTTGTACGCGTACCCAAAGTTCGTCTGCAGACGCAACAGGACGAGGATCACGAGCAAGACGCCGACCAATGACATCCCACACATGTTCAATTGGCGACATATCCGGGGAACACGCAGGCCAAGGAAGAAGCTGTACCTGCTGCGCTGCAAAGAAGGATTTAACAATCCGAGCAGTATGAGGGCGGGCATTGTCCTGTTGAAATACAGCGCCTGGCAAGCTTTGAAGGAAGGGAACAGCTTCGGGCTGTAGAACTTCACGGATATACCGGTTGCTGTTCAGATTGCCCACAATTCGTAGCAATTGAGATCGTCTATGATATGCTATGGCGCCCCAGACCATAACTCCGGGTGTTCGTCCACTGTGGCGTTCGATAATGCACTCCGGAAGGTGGCGTTCACCGGCATAGCGTCTGACACGAATGCGGCCATCATGGTACCACAAATTAAAGCGGGATTCGTCAGAAAACACGACATGCTGCCAATCAGCACGCCAGTCTCTATGCTGATTGGCCCATTGTAGCCGCAGGCGGCGATGGTCGTGCGTTAGGGGGATCCTGTATAAAGGAGTCCGTGCGCGCAGTCCACACTGCAGCAGACGTCTACGAATTGATGAAGCACACAATGAAACACCTGTAGCTATTGACCACAGTGCTGCCAATTGTCTAGAGGAAGCTGTACGGTCCGTCCGCGCCATGCGGACCAGGTGTCTATCATCGCGAGCTGACGTCACATTTCGGGGTCCACTCCCGGATTTCCGAGTTGTCCGACACTCGTCCGTCCACTGCTTCCAAACGCGCATCACTGTGCTGCTGTTACGCTGCACACGAGAGGCTACTGCACGATACGACAATCCAGCTTCACGAAGGCCGATGATTCTCCCTCGTTCAAACTCTGTAAGTTGTTCAAATCTCGCTCTCTTTCGTCGACGAGGCATAAGTACAGATTGAGTTAACGTTTACCACTAGCAGATAACCACCGATAACCATACACGCCTCGCTACAGCCGTCTATTTATTCGGATCCATCAGCCGTTCAGAGGGCGCTGCTCAGCATACGCATGCGCTACGGATTTGCAATTCTAATCATTTGCATATCATGCGCTACTTTGCATTTCCTGAAAATTTCAGCTCACTCGCGTAAGTCCTTCATGGTGTTGCAATTTTCACAAACGTGAGTATATTACCAAAATATTTAAATTAGTTTTTTTTAAATTTTAATTATATTGTATTTAAAGACTACAATTTATTCCATTCATTGAACTAAACACTACAAATTATTCCATTAGCTGAACTGAAGCGAACTAATACTTCACTTAATTTTATGATGATTATTTTTGGATTCACTTTAGGATTTGTAGTCCAGCTAATTCAATGTTTTTTTTTCTTTTACAAATTATCTATTTTTACTCCGCCATATTTAATGTTACAACATAAGTTTTTCTAATTACTTTTATTTATATTAATTAGTTTAATATTCGTAGTTTATCTAAATTTCTTATTTAAGACTTTTCAGGTTTAGCAACAGTAGTTCGCTGCTTAACAAGTAGAAAATATTTTTCTCATTTCAAAATTTTTGTTGATGAAACGTTTAAGAACAAACTTCTCTTTTAATTTTTTGTTTTATGTTTCCAGATCAAATTTTCATTCATTTTTTTCATATGTTGTATTCCTTTTGTTTTACATGTTTTTTGGATTTGTTCCGTTTAAAATGAAAATTATTAGATTAGTAAACTTTTCCCCTTATGCTATAGCTGAAACAAACCTGTTCTGAATGGTTTAAAAATTTACATATATTTTTACTCCTTATATTCAACTGCTTACATTTGCATATTTTCTTTTGTATACTCAATTTGATCAAAATAATATTTTCTTTTGCTTTTTTTAATTTATTTATGTTACTGATCTGTAATTTCGCTGCCTACTTGGGCTTACCTTTTATCTTTTTGGTTCACACAACAGGTTGATTTATTTACTTCTTTCGTTGCACCACCATCCCTTTGATGACGATGCAGCGAAAGATGTAGTTTCATATTTCATTCTTGGTTTTGCGATGTTTTTCTTGCAGATCGCTTTTTGTTTTTTGCATATGGTTTGTTCGGAACAGAATATGGGACGAATTTCAAACATTTTATGTATTTTGCATTATATGTATGCAAGATATAAGAAAATACGATAGCTGCTTTAAAAAACTAAATTGCGATATCAAAGTTAACATTCTGAATTGGGCGCTGTCCCCCTGAATTCATCTATTCTCCCGAATTCGAGATTTTTCGAAGTTACGTAAGGCTGCTTGAAAAGTGCAAACCAAAACTAATACTAACCCATCATAGCTCGTCTCTAGAATCGCACCGACCCTGGTATAAATACTCTGGCGAGCCAGTTACGTCACCTTCTATTCTCTAACTTCTACCTTGCTAATAGCTGCTCGCCTTGCTTCCCCGTCTAAAATGATGTCGCCCCATTAAGCTGTGTATAGAAGAAATTATTGTAATTGTTTATGATAAAAAAATTATATTATCTACGAGAAATGCTTCTAATGTGCCTAGAAATAAAAATGGCAATTAGCTGAACTTGGATTGTACCAACATCTTCTTATATCTTCCCACCCGACTATTGAAAGCTGTTACAAGTACGGGTGTTAACTGCGCATCAAAAATATCCATCCTCGGTTACGACGACTGCAAGCTGATTCCTCCTTCGATGTTTTTCCGAAAATGTTACATACATGTGTGTGTGTATACCTATATAATAATAGATTTCCTCTGCATGTACTGAAATTAATTTACTGATCTTACATCTGACATATTCTATAACTCATGTTGGATTATAAGATTTCTAAAAGCGAATCCATTCGAAGACCAATCATAGAACCTTGTAATTCAAAACGTTTTGTAACAATTTTATATATTAACTTCATCTGATATCCGAATATCTATCCTGTCTTTCGCCTATCCTGTCTTTCCATAATTCTTATTTTTAACCATTATTAAAGCACCTCATGTTCAATACGTCCTTTTGACACACTTCATTATTCTTATAAATCAAAAATAGAAATTTAAAAAAATTTATAGTAGTATAAAGAATTTTGATATTCTCGTGCATTTGAAACCGCTAAATACATATACCTTGTTCAGAATATCGACTTTCATCCAATGGTTAAAAAGAGTTCTGTTAGCATTTCTATGATTTCTGATTTTTAGGGCAATTGACCGAAACCTGATTATTGCCTAAATCAGTAGGGTCAGAACCGAAGTCTCTAATGATTGTAGCATTAACAATCTGCAAAAATAAGTATTAGTTCTCTATTTTTCCCTCATAAAGCCTAGGAAAGAGGTGTTAGGAGACGCATGAAAGTATCATATGCATCTACCATAGATCGCAATTTTTTTGCCTGACAATGTTTCAGATGTTAAATTGAAATCCAAGAATAAACTGCAGTTTTGTTTTAATCTTTAAATCGTTGCGTGCGTACCGGTTCGTTATGTACTGAATGTACAAATCGTTGAAAAGTCAACAAAAATTTATTCTTTCCACAAGAAATAAATCAAAATCCTGAAATATTTCTTCAGAGATATTTGCACAATATCACAATATCTCAAACGTTTAGCAAAACTCAATTCAAAACAGATAAACTAACTCTATCTTACAGCAAAATCACTACAATCAATAACAGCATTAAGTAAACAAACAGTAGTTCGCTTTAAACAACTACAACTACAACTGAGATGGGTTCTAGTTCCAGTTTCCTCTGTTTACTGGACATAGCTTAGCTCGACGCAAGCTTTTTGCCAGTTGTTTTAATTTAGTGGCATCCTGCAATTAAAAAACATGGTGAAAGAAGTCCGCTGGACATGATGAGAATTTTTGGAAGACTGAGATGAGGTGTTTCAACTCGGCTTTTATAAGCTTTTTAATTATTTACTAAAACCTTCTTGATTTTCCTGGATGACAACAGCAATTACGAGAAATTTATTTATTAAATATTAAATGCACGTGCAGATTGTATTTTTACTTTTCTGACTCAGCTTTCTCTTACAATTCATCTCGTGCTGCATTGCACGGGACAATAAAACAACTTTAATGACAATTATAAATAAATAGCCAAATAAATATGAAATCTGTAACATTATAGTTTTTACTTTCTTTTAACATTTTGACAATTTAATTACAAACTCTTCCAAATTTTATACTGTAAGCTCAAGGTTTAAAAACTGCTCGTTTAAAAATCTGAAAGATCTTATTTTTCTGATATGCATCAAATGTCATCAAAATTTTGACATTTCTATATTTTTACTGAACTTCTTATGCGTAACTCTCCAATACTTGGTTTTTGTTTAGTTCAGTAAATATTCACCTTTTGATTTCTTTAATATAATTTAAAATGCGTAATGATTACAAATTTAAATATGCATCTAAAGCAAATGACAATACACAGGAATATTTATTACATTGGTTTAGAAAGAAATATTCAACAAAAAGTAATGTGTCATGTTTCTGTACAAGAACGCAAACCATTTTCAGCATGAATTGCAGTAACATTTTTTCTCTTCTTGTGGAAAAAAAGGCAGAGGAAGAGAGCTCTTATTCTTGAAAGGCGCTTTAGGAAATGCTCTTTCAATGCATCTATCAGCATTCCTACAGTAAAATACAACTGCAACTAAGTTTTGCCTATGTCGAACAAAATGTAAAAGTCTGGATTAAATTTTTGTAACAAGCCCGTCAAAGTTTTAAAACCCATAAAATTTTGCCGTCTTCGGCAACAATTTTATGATCTTGCACGATCCAAAATAGACTTTAATAACATTTTTTAGAATTTTTTTAGCTTCTTTCGTTTTGAGTTTGTTGTAAAGAGAATGGTATGAGAGGAAAAAATTTCATCACGGAACTTTTATGCATTTGGGTTCCACGCTCTCACTTTCTTTTGTTTCGTTCTTTTAGAGTAAAAACTGGTGGTTAAATACAAGAGTATCCAATTTGAAAATTCGCAAGGATTCTAAAGAGTTTTTATGGAGCATTCGAGTTTAATAAGTCCGTGAAACAACGTGCAAAGGGTGTTAAGCTTCAAAAGAGAACTGAGATTAAAAATGGAAGAAGAAAAATCTTTCTAACATTCTAGTTTTGGCAATGCAAACGAGTTTTTTGCTACATTTTAGGAGGTGGGTCTATTTAATAGATTCTTTTAATTAAGTTAAGTTAAAAATGAAAGTTAATGTTACATAGCATACACAACGTAAGAGTTTAAGTATAAAAGGAAGAAAAACAACACTACTAGTTCGTATTTTTTACTCGACTTTAATTTGAACTAGAATTTTTTATTCACAGTTCTTTGTTTTTTTATTAAAGATATAAATTTTTCCACACGAAGTAATACAATACTTGTGAATTCAGGAAACTTTTCTCGGATTTCTGCAGGCTTCTTTGGATTAATTTTGAAATATTCCTTTGGCTCGAAAAATGAGATTTATAACTGATGTTATGTATGGTAATATAAATATTAATATACTATTCTAAATATTGAATAATTAAAAACAAAAATAAAAGTATTATTAAATGTAATGCATTTTTTCCAATGAAAATTCTTATTTCTTCCGTTTATGCAGTTGGTGAAACTATATGTAGCTAACAGTTTTTATAAATAACCAAAATGTCGTTTCAGAGACATATAAGATGAAGATAAAATTCCTCATCAAAAAGATTAATCACTGACAATAAATGAGGACGAAATAAAATAAATTAAAAAATGTCTTTGATTTTTGAAGTAAATATGTTTAATCGAATAAAAAATAATTAAGTTATAACGATGCAGATAACATGAAAAATGTGCAGTTTCCTCCCCAAAATTCGAACTGTGAACCTTCAGAAAACGCGTTGAACTTGCTTCCAATTGCATCACAAAGTCGTGCTGAATATACCGTACACAGTTACAATGCTATCTATAGTCAAAACCTCACAATATGTTTCAGAACAAAAAGTCTATAATATTTTACTAATTACAGTATTAAAGACAGATTTCTCAGGTCTGTGATCAAAGCTTTTTAAATCTGTCTGTAACAACTTTTCCTTTTGATGAATCGTTGTATGGTGAAAATAGTAATTGTGCATTATAATCTGACAACGAAGATGCAAAGTTTTAAATTTGATAACATACGTACCAGTAACAATAGATGAAAAAATACTTTTTTCATCTATTGTTACGTTGTTTTCATTTATTGTTACGTTGCTTTCATCTATTGTTACGTACTAAAAAACGTTTCGACTTTTTCTTCTTAATGATTAATGATTAATTATATTACTATGCGGGTAGATAATAAACATTAAAGCTACCTAGATTTCGATTTGTCCATACGCATAAATAAACCGTGATCTTATAATTCTGCAAAATGTGTCCTAATTTTTAATTGGCGTGCATGTCAAAATAAATTAATGTTTATGTACATTAAATAAGGATTTAATTATGTTTTGATATGTGGAAATACGCAAATATACTATAATCCACAGGAGTCAACTTTAAATATATTCACCTCTTAGTCTAAAAAATGCGTTATTAATGCGTGAGTGTCATAGTTATTAGTGAGGTCAAGATAATTTGTATTGCTATTGCGTCTGAAAAAATACACTTAGTTCTTAATCGAAGATATGTTAAGAGAAAAACATGAACGCAGAATTTTAATATTGCAGTACTAAAATTTAAAAAATTCTAAAATATTGAACAAAAATTACACACACACACATATATATATATATATAATTTTTCTTGCGCCTTTTCTGCAAGGAATGATATTTAAATTTAACAAATACAATAACATTAATTCATTTATATAAAGCTAATTTAAATTTTAAATTATGAAAATTCAATGTAAACAAATAAAGTAAAAGATTAATTATTGCTGCGAACTAATTTGCAATATCATTCAAATTCAGAAAGCATATGTAAGTTAAGTTATACATCTCAATCTAAATTAAGTTGCATAAAGTGAATAATTGTCCAGTAGGCAGGAGACAAATCTTTTAAAGGGGAAGTTTTTCCCAAAGTTAACTCTTGAATTACTCAATTCGTGTTTCGTCATCCATATAGGTATGGGTAAAGAATTTTACAAAACCAACAATAAAATCAAATATGAATTGCCCAAATGAGAAATTCAAATAAAAAGAATTTCTAGAAATTTAGCAAGTAAATCCAGGAAAAAAATTATTAATCAAAAGTGCATTTGCCAATGTAATTAAGAGTAAATCCAAAGTGATTTAGAAACCCTAGCCTATACTGACACGAATTATGCATGCAAACTTCCCCGACACGAATTATATATGCAAATCAAAATAAACCAAATATATACCATCTAAACATTATAAAAATAATATAAAATAAACAAATATAATCTATAAAAATGGCAGTAAATAGTAAGTTTCAATTTAACTCACTTTTCATATATACTTTTGCACGGCAGTAGCGGCAAAGCTTTCTTGCTCATAGAAAATGATTAAAATTTCAGAACAATTGAATGAATTATTTCACAGTTACATAGTTACAAAGTTAGAGGCTCAATAACGTGTTGATCCATCTCTAGCCTAGATGCAAGCTGCCATTTGGCATGGCATAGACTGCTAAACTCTCGGATGGTCTCCTGCGGTATTTCTTACCAAATTTGCTCCACTCGTAGGGCTAGTTTATCAACATTCCCTGGTAGATGTAGTCGTTTTCCCATCATATCCAGACATGCTTGAAAGAGAGAGACAGAGTCATCTGGCTGGTCAAAGAAGTAGTTGACAAGCTGTAAGGCGATTCATAGCAACACCTGCCGTTGCTATGTAATATCTTGCTGAAAAATAAGGCCAAGCTACTGCAAAAGGAACGGTAGCAAAACAGGTCTCAGAATGTCACGGCCAAAGGGGTCTGGCTATCAAGGGGAATGGCACCCCAGACAATAACTCCTGTTTGAGGGAATGCGCGGCTTGCATTAGTGAAAGCAGGATCGGCACGCTGCTCTGGGCGTCTCCAGAGACGTCTTTGATGATCGTCACGACGCAGTCAGAAGCGGAATTCGTCGCTAAAGACTAAATACGTCATCAGTCAGCATCATTCCAACCTGATCGACCCAAGCAGTACTGTAATCTGGCTTGACATTGTGCAGGCCTGAGTGGCAGGTGGCCTAACGGTCGGTACGAGCGTAGATTTCGCTCTATCAGCCGTCTGTGAATGGTCATGGTGGACACTCCTGTACAGGTGGCACGTCTGATAGTTGATACCGATGAATCAAGCGTTGTGACAGCTGATCTGACAGTCACTCTGTCCTCCCGATCTGTTGTGGCCCTAGGTCGATCGTTACTACCATGACACTGAAATCTGCCATTGTCCACCCATTTTTGCCAGCATCTTCTAATCGGCGCATTACTTCGATTCATATAACGAGCGATTTTCTGATTTGCCCATCCTGCTTCTTTCAGTCCAATGATACGACCTCTTTCAAACTCTGACAGTTGCTCGTAATGAGCTCGAATCCTGAGGCGAGGCATTTTTTCAGTCATTGAAAGGTATCCTAAATCGCAATGCAACTCAAAATTTTAACAACAGTTCAAGAACAGCTCTTTATATACATCTGCTGTATGCGCAGTTCGTATTCACTGGAGATCACACTATTCATTCATTGGATACCAAATTTTAAACATTTGCTAATTTGGTCAAAACATTTATGCATACGAAATTTCAAAGCAACCGGGTGATTCCTTCTTGGTGCGTCGAATTTTTTTTTTTTGTTTTGTTTGTTATAGAGTGTGTATACTTAAATTGGAGTGAAAACAAGGTAATTCCATATTAATATTAATAACTGAAATCGTGGACCATTGTAACTAAACATAATCAATAAACATAGACCTTTTATTCACGGTTTCAATTATTAGTATTAATAGGGAATTGCCTTGTTTTGAATCCAATTTACTTTTACTTTTAATTTTGGATGCTTTTTGTTTAATATTATTTAATCTTGCAGCTATAACGCAGGATAGATTTTTTTTTGTTTTTTGCATATTACTTTGTTTTTCCTTGTGTGTATATATAAGATAAAATATGTAAATCAGCTTTGTAATTTAACTAATAACAGCTTCTGAATTCTTTATTTTTAATTTGAGTATTTCCTTTCCGATGCTGAAAACAGTAAAAACTTCTAGATCAATCTACGATACATGGCTTAAGTAAGTCTGGTGTAGTTTATTCCGAAGTTGAACTCAATAAAGAACCGAAACTTTTTTTTTGTCTTTGAAAAAGCAACCTAAACCAAAACCTTCTCTGAGTAAGTCTCTACTGGATTATTAGCGCACTTTTTCTTCTACCTCCGATGCTGGTAGAAGGCTGCTTCTCCGCTCTGTTCCTATTGCAATAATGCCAAAAATAATCTGGAAATAGGTACGATTTGAGTTCCAAGTGAATTGTAGGCACACATAGCATTTGAAATAAAAATGAATATGTAAGCTTACTTGGCTGCCAAATGTCTTCTTCAATACGGATCTATAACTTTCTACGCCATCAACATATACTACGTCCTTTTCATCATAACATAACTACGTCTTTTTATTTTACACACACACAGATTTTGTCTGGGTGACATACGCATTTTATCACATTTTTTCAGTACACATGCCAATTTAATCAGAACGTTACTACTTTTTTTCCATTACACACACACACACGCATTTTGTCTGATCAATATACTGATCGATGTGATAGCGATTTTGAATAATAATATAATAAGACATTTATCCGAAACATTTATTCCTTTTTTATTGCATTACTTTAATTCGGTTATTGCGTAGCCTGATCGATTTATACATCATGAAATACTGAAATTAATTTTTGAACATCTTCCATTGACCCATTTTTTCCAAATATTTTTACACATGTATAAATAAAATTAGAATGTAATACTTTACATGCATTATTTCAAAATTATATACAAATGACATTTAATATAGAGTTAAATTTTCTCACACACCATTGTTTAAACCTCAAACTAATCACTACAGGAATTTCATTCTTCACACCATCGGATAGATCGAGAAAGAAGCTTCAAAATTAGTTTATGAAACTGTAAAAAATTTGCAAAAATTCTTCCCATTATCGTTAACTATCGGTATGAATAACAAGAGATTGTCCCCGTGGGATGGTGGGTTCATTTCATGTACTGCATATTTTGCGTTGTAGATAATGAGATCTTCTAGAGCAGAATTTATCCAGAACTCACCGTACTAAAGATATGAAACTCTTCCTTGAAAAACGCGGAATAGATCAAGTAATGATTCTCGCAGAAATGAGTGTCTCCCGATACTATAATAAACAAACTAATTAAAGGCCATTTGTGTACAGAAATCAATATTTACATTTATAAAGTATTTCTCCCGCCTTCTTCGCATGCCTTCGTGGTGTAGTGGTCAGCACGCTCGATGCGCAACCGAGAGGTCCGTGGTTCGACTCCCGGCGAAGGCGTTGTTCGTTTTTCATGACTTCTGCTTGGAAATAACCTAATGACTCTACACATTCAAAGCACAATGGAGAAAAATTAGCATGAAAATTTTAGGAAGACTAACCTGCAAGATTCGTGACCTCTGTCAATAATTCATCGCATAAAATCACTGACAGCTCTACAGTCAATGCATTCCACTTCATGGATATGAAGTGTTCATTAAAGGGCAGCTATATTGCCTGTCAAGAAAGATTAGAACAAATAGTTCTACAAGAAATAAAGTCGCAAGAAATCCAGGCAGAAATGGGGAATTCGGAGATTTCTGAAGATGTTCCAGAAAAAGATGACTTGAATGATAGTACTTTAATAAAGTCACAATTTGTTCATAAATCTACTGTTACGAGATAAGGTGTAAAGACCTTATTTTACTCCATTATTTTCAGTTTATTCCATTATTTTCAATTATTCAGTTATTTTATTCCATTATTTTCAATTAATTATTTTCAGTTTTAGAAACTTTCCTTTCCTTTCTGATTTCAGTTTCCTGCCAGATTGTAAATTTTAATGATGTGTATGCAAATCTAAGTTAGTTCGGAATCAGTATTTAAGCAGTGGCTTTAAGAATTCGTAGTAGAAGAGTTAGTTCAAAGTTTACAACGCGTGTTTGAAGTAGATCTGTTGCGTGAACAGTTGGTGCTTATCTACTCTCTTTACAATATATTGATATTCTAGGCTCGGCTTTGCTGTGTGCTGCTGATTTAGCGATTTAGATAAAGAAGAAGCCAGTAGTGTAGCTAAACTTTACTTTTATTGTGACTGTCTATTTTATTTTCTGTAAAATTACTTATCCACAAGAGGTGATAAATTGCGAGCACCGAGTGCTTTGCATTTCTGTTGAGTTCAAATAAAAAGGTCATTTACACCTTCTTATGCAGTCATCTGTTCTTCCAAGACCTAGCGAGAATTCGGTACTTACTCTTTTCAGTAGAGTGTATGATTTCAAAACATAGTAGAAGATTCTTCAAAGGTTCGTGGAGAGCTATTCAATAACTATGCCAAATGAATTGGAACAGACTGATAGTTAATTGCTATAAACAGCTGCAAACAAAAATAAATAAATAATTAAACAGTTATAAACAACTCAAGCAGAATGCTAGATTAACACTAGAAGCGCCGAGCTTTCTCCCTACCTAGAAGCGCCAACGGCAGTCAAATTGACTGCTCAGCGAATTGAACGTATATATCAAAGTGCAAATGCTTTACAATGGTTTTAATAATATTAATTATAGTTGTTTAAGAACTCCTTTAAAGAACAACAAATTATTTTTAAAAAATATGTATATTTTAATATAAATTTTAACTTAACCCTTAATAAAACGCATTTTATAGCATTCTTCAGTTTTTAACAATACTCGAAGTGCATTTTCCACACACATAAAATGAAAATTTTTTACACACATTACTTGTTTTGTTGTTTTATAAAGTCCAATCTGGCAGCGACGACTTTTCTTCAAGAGTCCATTGTTAGAGCTGGAAATTTCCTGGGGCAATCTTGTGCTTTTTTTCTGTTTAAATGAAGCTCTCTCAACACCTCTGCTAATTTAAATAGAAACCTGTGCCTTATAATATCTTTATCACTCAATTTGTGGTAGATAACGCAGGCATTCTTTTCTGCTAAATCCAGCATATTGTAGAACACATGCGCAGGCCATATACGTAAAGCAACTCTAATCCATATCCTAATAGTCTCTGGTATACTGGTACACAATCACATTAGGATTTTAACCAGTTCGTTCTGCATATGTCTTAGGCCAAATGCGTATGTAAATAAATCAAGGTGCGAACGCACCCACCCGAAAGCAAAGCTACTACGGCCGTGGAAAGGGGAGTCAAGGTTTCGTGAAAACAATTTAGTTGTATGTGGAGAACGAGCGTGCATAATATCTTATTAGCTGAAATTCACAATTAAATAATATGCGTTGAACATAGAATGCAATATAGTACCCTGAGTAGTAATAATGTGAATGACATAAACCACTGAAATTTTGAAATTCTTAAATAGTTAACATTTATGGCGAAATTCTTGTAAACGTGATTAAATTTGTAAGGGAGAGAATTTCAGGTCGAGTCCTGAGCACATGTGGGTTGAATTGGAGAATTTTTACTGTGAGAAGCAGTTGACACACAAATATTTATAACATAATAATAAGCATGATGAGAATAATGTAAAACATATTAGTAGAGTCCACAGCCTGCTCTACCGAGAGTGAAGCAGCCCGAAAAGAATATTTATGCATCATCTGGTCAAGTCTTTCAGCTAATGCTAGTGGACGAAGTGGTATTTGGATCTGTGAGGGCTTGTAAATCCATACCATCATCAATATGATGTTCTAAAGCATCGAATTCATTTTCAGACAATCCCTGTAAAAGTTGTACAGTTTTCTTCTGGACTCAGACAACGCAGTTTTCGAGCTGCCACTACAGAGAGCATGAAAGAATGAAATGCCACAAAATATAAACTGATTGAACTACTGCCAACTACATTACTATAACGTTTCACCAAAAAAGGGATAGACAGTTGACACGGAGGCTGCGAATATTGGAAGTGTTTCCTTTGGTAAATAAACAGTGACTGAAAAGGAGTGTGTGAACTAGATATTTTTTCAACAAAAGGTGCTTTCTGAGTGGAACGGGAATATATCCTGTTGTAAGTAATCAGTGAATGAAAGGAAAGTCTACGGGAATGTTTTCAAAGAAAAAGTGTTTTCTGAGAGAGATAACAAGATAAATCTACTTAATATTACTAGCAGTCAATATGACTGCTCGTGGCGCTTTTAGGTATAATTAATAATATCTTCGTTAATTTTAAGTTTATTCGATTCTTATTTAATACCAATAATTTTCGAGGTTTTTTTAGGAAACTCCAAGCATTTGTGATTTCTTAAGATAAAAGGTTTTTTACAAATCCAAGGTGAAATGACGAAAGCAGTAAAAATGACTGCTCCGGCGCTTCTAGTTTTAAGACAGATCCTTTTTAATACATGACAAATATAGCAGATTGGAGATATTATTCATTCAGTACACTCTTAGCTCAAATACCTCCCTACTGAGCTATGTGTTAATTGATAACTAAACTTGCTCACTCAAAGTTGAAGCGGTATTTATATAGGTTTTTTCGGCCTTTGCGAAGCTTCGGAGAACATTGCTCCTAGACCTTCAAAAGTTCGTTTTCCGGATGTTATGGTGAAGAGCCATAATTATGAAAAACGTTTATGTTCATTAAATGTGCCCAGTAAGCAATAGAATTCCAATTAAATTTAAAACTTTACACGCGTTGTGAAATTGGCCAATAATTTAACGAGTTTAAATCCGAAATAACCAATCGTGAAATTATCAGAATTATCTGCTTCAATATTCAATACTAATAAACATTACTACTTACTTGCATAGTGCTTTCCTCCTCTATATGAATACATATAACTAACATCTTTTCTTATCGCACTAAATATTTATTTCCAGATAATGTATCATCATTAATGTACACTTTCTTGATTAGTAAGTAAACAAATTTGATCAACACTCACTACGAAGCACATGAGAAGAACAAAAGTATCTGCTTTGCTCAATCTCTCGCTGTTTCATAAGTTTGCACGTGTATACTTCTGATCCTAAATCCTCAGCAGTCATTAAATATGAAGACGCCCGAATTCGATCATCAAGGGAACGTGATGAATGTCTTCTTAAAAAAAACCTATTTTTGCCATAATGAAGCAATTTTCCGGCAAAAACAATTTGCGCGATGGATGCTGCTATTCGAAGACGCAGTTCAGCACATTTTATTCTTCTACCAATTAAGCTTTTCAGTTCCTCGCTCACCACTCGTTAAATTTCTCACCTTATACTTCCAGGAACTTTTTTCTTGAAAATTATGCACTTCATATACATGCACACAACACCATTCAGTGCAACGTTCGAGAAGAAGGACGAAGAAGGGACAAAGGAAAAACATAGCTGCAGGGGCGAGGCGCGAGGCCCGTTCCACTCTTGTAGCTTCGCTGGACAAATTTGCAACAAAATCTATTTGGACAAAGTTTTACGCTTTCTTGCTAAACGATTAAGATTCTTATACCGAAGTTGTAGTCTACGTTGCAGTGTAAAAGCCTGCTTTTACACCAGAAATTGTCATAAAGTGGCCAGCCTGCGAAACAAATCTACAAATGTCATCAATTTGGCAACAAGTATTTTGCCGAAGTCTCCTGAGAGAAATTGTGCCTCTATCTCAGTTTCTAACCTCAGTTTTAGTCCACAGTTTAAATGCTAATAAGTCAAAATCCAGAACATCTACAACTGTATGAAAGAAATAAGCACTTACAAAGAAATATGCTGTGAAATTCTATAAACCATCTGAATACAGAGCATGAGATGGACCTTCATTTTCCAATGCTGAATGTAGACGTTGAACGCATTCTTCTTAATTTAATTCTACTCTAAAATCATAGAAAATCATACTGCGATACAGCTCTCGCATTAACTCATTTTACCTTCTGCGTAAAATTTATTCTTCCCAAAACTACTTGGAATTGGCCCATTAAAATATCCTCTGCTAGGATAAATAGCTCATGTTTTCAAATCAAGCCGTTAATTGTTTCCTGCCACTTATCATCTACGCGTATCTCAAAAATTTCAGAATGACCTACATATCAATATATTACTGTTTATTATTTTAGAGCTTAGTGTTTCTCTCTGTATTAGATGTTTTTGATTGTGTAATTTGATGTTTAGTTACACATTACTTGTTAGTGTAAGCATCTGTATTGTTTATTCATATTGAAATATCTTATGTTCAGGTACCATACCCAAATAACATTCCTTTGTATTTCTTAGCAACAATGCACAACTAAACCTTGTTTGACATTGCATGATTTTTAAAATCGCTTAACGGATCCCGATGCAATAGTTTTGAGGCACTAGAGATTACTTGTCCAGACAGTTGCGGGCTCTGGACAATAAATAAACAGTCTACGTAAGCCACTCTGGTGACCGAAACAGCTTTCCCCTGTAAACTGAACTTCTTAGCTTTTAAAATTTCAAATAAAATGTTCTCTTTTATCGTATCATATGAGATACCAAGAATTCCCATTAAAAAGTTTTCGAATTACGTGTGACACATCTTAAATCTTAAATAATTAAAAATCTTGGATTTGCTGAGTTTTAAGCCACCTGTATCATTAGAAGATGGAAAAAAAAGCTTTGTAGAGGAAGTCTGCTATATTTACGTTACACAGAAAGCAAAGTATAAACTCTACACGTAACTAGATTCTTTCACAGCTAGAAATTCGAATAAAGTACCTAAACTTTAGAATTATAATCAGTTAAAACCTGAATCAGTCTTAGCTTCATAAGTCTAGGTGGTCATATTCAAAAATATTCTAATTTTTCTACACTTTTGAAAACAGCTTATTATATGTGAATATGTATAAGTCCATTTCTTAGCACTAATTCATAAATAAACCTGACTGCTTTAGTTAACAAATGTAGAACTGCAGGAATTCTTCCAAAAAAGCTAATAATATCGGAGTTTTAGTTGTATTTAAAGAAGGAAGTACGTTCAGTAAAAATTGATTGAAAGATAAGCTCATTAAAAAATTTTTAAAATGTGAAAAATGTATTTTCTATATTCTTTTCAGTCAATACACCCTCGCTTGTTACTCTTTTGTAAGAAACTGAGTTCTTTGTAGAGCTGAAACATCGCATTTTATACCGTTTTCCTTAGGTAGTTTAAAATGTAACAACAAAAAGGAGATATTTAGCAATTACTGCTATGTTTTTAAGTAGACGAAAAAAAATATCAATACAAAAATGCCCTAGAGCCTTCAAAATAAAAAGATTCTATCTACAAATTGGGTGAAATATAAAAACGTAATGCAATGAAGAGAAAATCAAACAATATCTGAAAAGAAGTAAACAAAGTTTTTCCAAAAAAGCAAAATTAAAAATTACTGTGACGACACAATACTTCAAATTTTAAGAAAACACGCTGGGACTATAATTATTTATTATTTATAAAAACACATGATACCATTGGGTTTTTATAAATAAAAGAAAGGAATTATTTGGATACTGTATGTTTACTCAAAATCCCTTATGGATGTAAATAAATAATGAAATGCTAAAAATATGGCTTGTTTTAGCATCGCGAAAATTTGCTCCTTTTATTTAAAAGAATTTATAATTAGTACGCTTATTGTAAAAGTGGAATTATTACAGATAAGCCTAATGCATGTATAAATTTTTAAACAATTAAAGATAAGATTAGAAGATAAGCAAGATTAAGTAAAATATACGCCTGGGATTTCATTCTAGTTATGTAGCTCGAGTTATTACCTAAAAATGCATATTTTAAATTTTTTGAGTGAAATACGTTGAAATATTGACCTGGGATCATTTTTGAAGCTCGATTTTTATTTTAATAGTTTAGTTTTCTAGTGTTTGACTTTTTTTAATAGAATAAACTGGTGTCAAAACTCCTAACAGACTTGTAGCAAATTATCATTGAGGGTGAAGATAACGACAAAGCATTGAGAAGGTTAAAAATTACCCTTTTTGTCAAATCAAATATTTAATAGAAGAACACGTTATGTATTTAGCAAACTCAGCCAGCACTTGTGGCGAGATAACTTAAATTAACAATTAATTTAAAATTCAAATACGCTAACACATAAAGGCTACACAATTCAATTTAACGCGAAGTTGGTTCACAAATCTAACCGGTTAAGTATCTAAATATTGGGCAGCGAATAATGTAGAGCCGAGTAGTTTAGGCCATTATAGCTGGGAGAAACACAATGTGCACATACACCAGCAGAAACACGCTATGTCTTATAATCTAACAATCTCAGCTTACATATTCAGTCTAATTTACATTCTGTTAAGGGCACGGAAAGAGAAGTGAGAGTAAAAATTAAAATAATAAAATAACTGTTTACGCAAAGTAATAATAAACTTACAGTTCTCAGTATGAAAGAAATAACTGTAATAATATAACAAAAATAACAATACGCACATATGGGTTTTATAAATAAGAAGTAAAATATATATGTAATATCGTGTTTAACGTTTGAAACATATATATGTGAATTAAGAAAAGAATCAAATGGCTTATGTCCGCTAAAGCAGCAGTAGGTTATGCTTGTTGACTTTGCAGGTCCCTCTGGTCTATCTTGTAATGTAACAGCTGAAATGCGTGTAGATACCACACAGGAGAAGGGTAAAAGAACCCTTTATTAACTCTTTTAAAATTCACAATGCGTCGACTTGACGCTAACACACTACGCCTCACTCGGGCGATAACTCAAATAACAAGAACTAAACTAAAAATTTGAAGATATTGTTATGTAATACATACTTAGCTATGCTTCAGTTGCTGAATTAAAATATCTTAATTGTAATGATTTATCTTAATTCTGTTATCAGACTTAAAAGTTATTAATTTGTTTTTATTTTGTAGTTGATCTTAAATTTTTTTTTGCCTTGTTGAAAAGTAATTGTTGTCATTTAATTTTTGGCAGGTTTGGTTAACTCTGAATTTAAGTTGCTTGAGTTTTTTTTCTTTTTTCCTTAAGGTAGTTTGGTTAACTATTTAATTTTTTTTTGTTTAGTTAATACTTAATCTTAACTTGTTTGCTTAATGTTTAATTCCTGGTTAAGTTGACCTTTAAGGTCAATCTTTTTAAAAAACTTTTAAAGTTGTTTGCGTTACACAATTTGGTGTTAAAGTTTAATTTGGTTTTGTTAACGTACCCCTCTTTCTGTTAAGCTGGAATCCATATTTTCTGACTCTGGTGGTAAGGTCGTGTTTAGTGTTGTAGAAAACATAAAAAATTTTCTATGTAATTATTATATTTCCATTGAAGAAATTTTTTTCGGTCTTTTATTAATTTGGTATTTAAAAACAAATCCTTAATTCCTTTCAAAAAAAACTTTTACGCTGCATTTGGGAATCAAGATTTACGACTTTGTTTTGACGTTTGCTTGCTCTGCCAGACAGTGGTCTGAAAAATATCTTTCGTCAAGCGCAAAATCTGCACCCTGCTGAATTAGCTTGTTTTGTATGCAGCTACGCCACGCCAAAGTTGAGAGGTCGGTGTAATTCGCATTCTGACAGGCGTTCACCATGCTAAAATGGGACCCTGAACGAGGCTAGCTTCTGCTTGTCAGGTTGATGACCCTGGTGGATCGCTTGTAACAATTGGAATCAGCGATTATTCGCCAACTTCTGTCTAACCAACCCCCTTGCTTTCACCTTTCAGTTGATTCCGCTCCTAGGGTAGCCATGCTCTTGGCTGGATTTGGACCGTCTCGGATCGCCAAACGAGGGGTTGGCGAGGAGAAGAAAAAGGGTCTTCAGCGAGCTACGAGAAGAGAGACAGGAGAGAGAGAGAGACGCTGAAGTTTTGCGCCAGATGAAAAAAGAGTAGCTCCGTTTCGAGTACTTTGTCTGCGGTATTTGGAACGATGGCGAAGCGGACCGAGAGAAAACCACCGAGTGTCGCCGACGCAGGAAGGAAGGAGCCGAGATAGACAAGGGGAGGATGCCTTCAAAATTAATCGATAACTAACTTGTTTTTTTTTCTCTCTTCCCACAGATACTTTCAAGGCTAACTCATATGTATTCACCCGCCCTCTTGAGGGTTCCTATTTAATGTCTAACAAGAAAACTGGACCAGTAATTGTGATTGTCAATGGGTATGTTCCACTGTTTTCTCACTTCCGACTCTTGTAACGCCGCCACCATCACCATATATTATTATTTTGTTACTAGTTTTGTTTACGTTTAATAAATGAAAAATTTAATTTAACTGTATGTTTTCACTTATAATTTCGAACACTGAACCCAATAAATTTAATTGAAACTTGAACGGGTTATTGCCCAAATCTAAACACAACGCTTGTTAGTACTTTACTGTTGGAGTATTATCTTGTACTATTTACTGTTATATTAGAACACTGGTTTAACTGACTAAATGTTGTTTTTCTATGTCTGTCACACAATTTTACACCCTTGCAGTAATTTTTATAGTGATATGTTTTAAAGTTGTTTTTTTTTCATATTCTTGACTTTCATGTGTATTGAACATTGGAAACTTTAAAGTAGAAAAATAACTCCAACAATACTAACAAGTAGTAGAATTACGCTACAGGGCTCAGAATATCCTGTATTCTAAAACAGCGTCAAGCTCTAGTGTCAGCAAAGGAATAGCAGTTACGCCACGTTAACCAGCAATAAATGCTAAGCAGAAGCTCACGCTACATAAGCATAGTGTTCGCTACACTCTCGAACTTCCCCTTCTAGAATTTGCTATTTAAACCTTTTCTGCTCAAGGTCGAATTTGCATTAATTCAAGCGCGAATTTAAATATTCCGGTATTGACAATTAGGCAAATGAAGGGTTATAGGAAAGTAACGTAAAATTAAATTAAATTGGTTATTTAAAATAAATATAAATTCCTACAACTTAATATAGAGTTATAACTTAATATTCTTAATGTTATCCATAATGAAACTTAGTATACTTAATGTTACTGTTATGTTGGCAGTTAAACAAAAATACATGTTTCATTATAAAGAAATATTACGGGGAAGGACGCAAAACTGTTCTAGTAAGCTCAGCGTTCCATGAACGTTTTAAGACCTTTCTATTTCTACATCGGAAATGTTATCGCAATAATAAGCTAAAAGTTAAGATCTTGACGTTTTACACAGAATCAGCCATCCTTTTTTCAAACACTCATATTATTTGAATTCTATTACAGCATGATTTGTAATGATATATCACATATAACAAGCTAAATCAAACAGCATTGGCAGTAAAATCAAGAAAGGGGGATTATCAATTACTAAGAATATGAAATTTGAGTAAAATGAGTGTCTCAGACATGTTAATAATATTTTTCAACAAAAGCAAATAAGCTTTATTTCGTTTGTTTGAAAATAACTTTATGAAATTTTACGCAACTATCAATCAACTAAAATAATGACCTGCATGATATTGTATTATAAGAACACATTTATTATACTTATACTAATATTCTACAGTTCTCGTCATTGAATGAATAAGAAAATGGAAACAGTACTTTTAACATTTAATTATCTTTAAATCACCGACGCAAAAAAAAATCGTTGCATATTAATACATATATAACAATTCAACAACACAATTACAAAACGTTTTAAACGGCATAGCAACGTATGTCTAGAAGTCCCGATGCATTGTTAAGTGTTGGCATATATTGTAATATTTTTTCAGTCACCTCTCAGTTCAAGTTATCAGTGTTCAGGTTTCTTAGTATGATGGCGAATAAAAAATACTATCTTCTGTCTTTTTTTAACGTTTCATGTGTACCTTTAATTATTAAGTATCGAGTTCTTGACGCATAGGCCACATAAAATTCAGTTCACCATCAAAATGATAAAAGATTAAAAAGCAACACATCTTTAGAAATCCTGATAGATTGCTAGAGGTTGCTATACGTACTTTTATATTCGCTATCTTATTCTTTTAAGAACTAGCCGTTGCCGCGGTTAGGCACCTGAAATATTAATCATAAGAAAGAAACACATACAGTGATTTTAACGAGTCTAAAAGGTGTTGAATATTTCTAATTAGATAGCTCAGGATTTTATACATGTTTATTTAAAACAATAACATCAAAATACAGAAAAAATATTCTTAAGAACTGATTTTAATACTAACTGACCTTCCGAATTAAATCTGAAAGCATCTTAGGTTTTTCTGAATGAAAACACGGTGGTGCCTGGAAGATACAAGTATTTTATTTCCGATCGCTGCAACGCGTTTCTTTTATAGACCCCAGTTTGGTGATAAAAACTGAAAGTTAAGTATCTTATATTTTACCCAATGGTATCAGTCTAGCGTGCTGGCAATAAAAATATTTTATTTCGAACGGTGTTTCCACTGCTGCCTTTTAAATCGTTGAGTTTGTTAATCTGAAATTCGTTAAAGTTTTACAAAATTTGAAATAGATAATAAAACAAACACATTCGAAATTCAAAATTCGGGCTTGCACGTCCCCATGTTCGATTAAAGAACTACGTTATGCGAAATTTGAGGACTCTAAGTACCATCTCTTTTCACAATGCCAGGAATATACATTCGTATATGCAAATTCTTCATAACTTATTTTTTAAAAAATTAGTACAGAATGAAAATATTTTGTGGCATCAATTTGAAACGTGATACGCCTTTTATAGTAAACAAACTCAAAATCCCATTCCAAGAAAAAATAGATCCTTTTAGGTTAATAATTTTGATATATTTATGCAATACCAAAAGATATTTAGTTACCTCTATAAAGAATGGAGGCTTTGTTTTAATTGTATTTAAGCACCCACAGCCATCAGCAAACAGTTAAGACGACTTTCTTGTGACTACCTACCCCAAAGTTTACTTAATTATTGTATCGTATTTTATTACTTTTCTATGTTATTAATTTCTAACGTTTGTTTTACAGTGCTTTAAATTAAGAAAATGCTGATTATTGTATAATAAGTACAAAATTATTTTTAACAGAATTCCATGTATGTATGAAAGAAAATTTCGATTTTATATTAAATACATCATTTTTACTCTTCATATTCTTTTGACTTTTAGAAGCAGGAGTGGGAAAATTACATTAATATTAGTTAAACAAGTATTCCAAGAACTGTGAACTTCTACAATTACTTCTTGAAAATTTGCGACAATATTCAAAACATTTTCAGAGAAAGTTGAACTTGCAAAATTTTAAAATTGGATTGAAAATTTCAATACAACTCTAAAATCTGCATTTATTATTAAAACAATACAATTTTGTTTTATTTAAACATGTATTTAGATCAAAATTTCATAATTGGTTTATCAAAATTGTGTTTATCTTCACTCATTGGCAATCTAATGCTTCCTTCTAAAAAGGCTTTCTTGTCGCCAGGCCTTTTTCTCTTTGAAGAGAGGAAGGAATATGTAGGATATAAAATATATGTAAAATAACCAGTTTGTATTAATCTGTCAATAGTCCTTTTTATTTTCCATTTTAATTTGACTCCCACCCCTTCGAGTCTTAAAAGCAGAAATTGTTTATAATATTGGTTTCTGGGCCGTATCTTTCCAAATTAATCCTTTTCATGCTTTCCTATGTGTATCAAGCTTTCTTATGTATACTTCAATGCAGACGGCGCTCGACGAATCAGATTAGAGAAAAGTTTACTATATATCTCAAACTTCTACTTACCTCTTCTGTCTATCGTCTAAAAAATGTCAATTGTATAAAATTGTGGGCTTCATGTCGTACCCAGAGTGATAATGTACTTGTATAAACAAGAATATGTGTTCTAAAAATTCTGGCCTGTCTACACGTCCATCACTTTATCTATGCATTATCCTATTGCATATATACCTAGAATATATACATGCATACATGTTATATATTGTTACGAATTTCACATTTATTTGGCTATTTATTTAGAATTGTAATTAGATTTGCTTCATGTTGCCTTAGCAACGCAGAATATTTTTTAAGAAAAGAAGCTACGTCAAAAAAAAAAAAATAAATAAATAACAATAAAAATAAAAGAGCGCGTGCATTTATAATGCTTAAT
>KK116622.1:9265-30392 GCA_000611955.2 Stegodyphus mimosarum
TATTATTTTTCCAAAATTCCTTTTTTAAAAGGAGTCGAAAGGATTAAAGTTCAACGTGTCCAAAAATCAAAGGAAAATAAACAGCACATTTTTTAAAATAAGTTTTTTTTAAAAAAAATTCCGCTGAAAAGGTGTTAAGCTCACCTTCCTAAATAAATTCGTATTTAATCGATTTATTGAAATACGAAATTTATTTTAAGTTCGTAAAATAGCTAAGTGTCTACGCTTCACGACGATGTAAAAATGAAATGTATAGAGCGAAATCTCGCTTTCCTGTAGCCCATTATGTCTCAAAATGACGCGATTTGGTCACAAAACATAAAATAAAAAAAATTCGAATTTCGAAAAAATCGCTTCGAGGTGCACTGGCTCTTGTGTAGATACACCTATGTACCAAATTTTGTGGCCCTGGGTCTATTAGCTTACTCGCAACACGAACGAAAGACACACACACATACACATACAGACTCTTTGTTTTATTATATGTAGAGAAGTATTGAATATTTTATAAAACCAAAGGAATAAAATCATTCATTTTAATAATATAATTCTTTAAACGACTTTTTAAGTGCAGTTTTTATTTGTTAATTTAATTTCAATGATTTGGGCTCTTGCTTACAAACTCTGCTCTTTATTTTAATAATGGCCATTTCAAATAACTGCGCAAAAAGTTTATGGCTAGAGAATAACAGATCTTGCTATTTGTGAAGATGCTGAAAATCATTATGTGTATATATGTATAGAAGCTGCAGACTTGTCAATAAATATGATTATTTACTCAAAATGTTTTTTATTTTTTACTTCATATATACTTTGATGTGAAAGGAATTTTTATGTAATTAACTGCTGATTAAATAAGTATTAAAAATGTTTTTTTATTAACAACACTGCAGTAGTTTATTTTGTTTATTATTGATCCTGATGTTAATTATAATTTAAATCTGAAAATGAATGATCAAATGAAAAACTATTAAATTAAGTAGATTTACAGAAAGAGGAGCTGGAGGTGAAATAACAAGTAATATAAAAATAATAAGATGTAAGTTTCTTTCTTTCCTTTTTTTTTTTTTTTTAAATCTGAACTTTAGGATTTTAGGAGGTTCTAATGTGAAACAACTAGACAATTAACGACTAGAACATATCGCAATTTATTTAATATACCTTTGAATTCTCATAAGAAATAAAAAATTAATTTCATCTAGATTTTATCTTATACACTTGTCGTTTGAATTGAAAGTAAAAACTGGGTAGGATTTCTATAAGCCCCCTCCAAATTTTAATCTATAATTTTTCATTAAAAATTTCAGTCCACCTTTTGAAACAAAATGGTGCTTGTAAAAGTATACTAATTAACATGATTTTGCTTATAAAACTGCAGAAATGCATGAACATTAAAAAATTTTGAACTCTTAAAAAAAAAAGTACTATCTCCTCGGATTACTCTATTTAAATTCCACCCTGCGCTCATGCTTCACTGCATATCCCTTGCTCCACGATATAACGGCGCAGCGATAAAACAGCTTTCATTCTTCTCCTAGAAGTTCTTTGGTCCGATTTCATAAAAATAGTTAGAAAAGCAAATTCCCTCAGACCAGTTTAACCTCAGAATGAGGGTAGAAAATTATATACGGTAGAACTTAAATTATCCGAATCATTTGGGAGCATACTCCATTCAGATAGTCAAAAATTCGGATAATTAGATTTTTTCCGAAGAAAGAATTTACGTACACTTTAATTGATTACTGTACGTTGAAAATTGAAGGAAAAAACTATTCTTAAAAAAAAAAAGAGATTTTAATTAACTAAAATGAAAAGGGAACATTTTTACGTGCATGCTATACAGCGTTCTGTATAGTACTTTCAAGTGGTGAAAGTCATTGTTTGCTGAATATCTCTTTCAAAGTAAGCTGTTTGATTGTCTTCATCCGTTTTGGGGCAGCCAAGTCGAGCATCCGCTTGGCAATAAGAAGTTGCATGTGGTCCCACTCAAGCTGATCAAGCTGATCCATCCACTTCAACGCACTTTCAAGGACGGCAAAAACTTCACTAGCTGATGGTCCCGTGTCCTCCTCAACTTCGATATTAAAGTCATCTTCTTCCTTGACACTTTCTCCTCTCACGCTTTCAATAAGTTCCATCATTTGAATTTGAAACCCAGGGTCTGACGAATCACACACCATCTATGACGAATTACACACCATTTGTTCCTTTTAATGTCTGAAATTGTTGATTGTCCAACACTGTACAACTCAGCCAACTGTTTACCCTAACTCTTTTATTTGATTGCTCTGTAATTTTTAGTTTATCCGCTAACGATAACACAACACGTTGTCTTTTAGAAGCTGTGTTGAACGATGAAACGCACTCATAAACAAAACAACGCACCGACACGAAAGAGTACCGTCACAGTACTGTAGCAGGTCAACAACACACTGACTGACTAGTAGTAATCAAAACGAAAGGTAATAGGTGGGTTGGACCGGCCACTTGACGACGGAAGACAATATTGTAGCCAAAAACAGAATTGAACTATGAGACCGTAAGTCATCATCCCAAAAATGTTCGCGGTGCGCCTACATTAGCTTTGCGGAGGAAAGAACAATAGCGCGCATAGGCAGAATTATTATTTTGCGAACCACAGTACGTTTTCGTCTTAATTTTTTTTTTAATTCTGAAGGTTATTCGGATAGTCGGAGTTGGGATAATTGGAGTTGTACTGTAGTTATTTGGTCTGTTACAACCCAAGTTTATTAATACCTTTGTAGTTTTCAGTAATGTCCCTAATGTAGTTTATTACTGTGCCCATTTATCGTAGAAATGATGCTGTTTCATATTTATAAATTTTAGAAGAGACATAAGTTGCCAGAATTACCGATAAGAAAACAAAATGTTTAAAAACGAATAACGAAAAGGCAAAAATAAACATATTTTATAGCTCAGCAAACTTATTCCTCCTTTGTGTAGTATTGTTCTTTAATACACAATGAAAAACATCAACATCATCATCATCATCAACAGTCTTTAAGAAGTTATTATGTTTATGCATATTTTGATCCTAAAATGCATTATTGGTAACCTTGCTAATATTTGCTTCCTGCCCACCTTCTTCAAGCAGCAAATTTTATCTAAGGTTAAATTTTTATCTAATTTTACTTTAGCCATGTGTCTCTCTCTCTAATAGCCCAATCCACAATAAGGTTAAGTTAAGTTCTCATTTCTCTGTAAAGCCAAATCACAGATTGTCGTCTTCGTTGACCGTAACTTTGACACAGGCATGCAACTATGTAGTTGGTTTTTATCCGAACTTGGGAGATCTGTAGCCCGTTGGCTTCATGTATATACAAGAGGGCAAAGCGCTGCCGTAATCGGCGAAAAAAATAAACTCTGTGGCAAATTAATGTGGCTGCCATAGCATTTTACGCTTCGATTTAATCGCAGAAGTAGACGCTAGACCGAGCTGGTGACAAAAGCTTCCCAAACAGATACGAGATTTACTACAATGTGTCAGCTAATAGCTGTTAGAAACATGAAATGGAGAGATAAAAAATTGTTGGAGTCTTTGATGTGCACAGCAAGGGGGTAATGGGATGATAATAATAGAAATAAAGTGCAATACAATTCAGATACTAAAAGAAAATATGAAACTTACACAATATATACAAATACAATTACAATGCATATTGATATGTAGCATTGGGATGAATTGTGCGTGGTCGTTTACAGGTGTTTTTCATAGTAGAATCATAGTCAGCTAACTGAGCAATATGGGCATAATTAGAGCTCATAAAAAATTTTTCTGAAGAAGTTATGAGAACTTGCAAGAATACAATCTTATGCATGCGGAATTTCAAGATCTTGGTCGAGTCGCCGATTCCGCACAAACCATGGTGCATTAGTAATTGATCTTAAGATTTTATTTTGGACAATTATGATTTGTCTTCCTGTAAGTTTTGAGTGCTGTTACCCATGTAGAATAAAATGGGACGAATTAGAGTGACATGAAAGTTTCTTTTGATGCGTAAATCTAAGTCATGTTTTCTCCCTACGAGACTACAAATCACCACATAAACATGGTTGGTTTTGTTTAAGGCATATATTACTTGCTTTCTGAAATTTAGTTGTTCGTCTAAAACAACTAAACGTTTTATGGAATTTACAGCCAGGAGAGTTTGATTATTAATCTTGAGGATTAGGTTCATTTGGTGGTTCTTCTTGTAAAGTCTAAAGGATGATGTTGCATTTATCTGTCTTAAGTTTAAATTTCCATAACTGACAGTAATGTGCAACAATGTTAAGACTGAATTGTAAATTACCAATTGAATGGCTTTGCTTTATCAATTTCATCACAATAGCCGCATCATTTGCATATTTGACAAGTTTGTTATTGAGCGGTTCCGGTAAATCATTTATATAAATGTTTAAAAAGACTTAGCGCTAAGCTCGTGGGACTCCTGCGCAAATAAATCCTTTTACTTGAGAGAGTACCTTTTACTTTTATTTAAAAAGTTCGACATTTCAGGTATGACTTGAATAGTTTGATCATTGCAACTGGTTAGTTGTTAATAGTTTGATCATTGCAATTGGTTAGTTGTTAATAGTTTGATCATTGCAACTGGTTAGTTGTTAATAGCTTGATCATTGCAATTGGTCAAGGAAGTTTCGATGGCTTTATTCTGAAGTACATTAATTTTTAAGTCTATACTGGTGACTAGAGCCCATAATGCCTCATGGGGCGCATTCTCCAAATTAACCTGTGAAATATTAAATCCAGAAATTGTCTGTCCAATTCCATTGTCATCCATATTTGAACAAGAAAGCATCAGGCGAAGCGCAAGTGATAAAAATACCTGCTGTCAGAGACTCAAGCAAGAAACGAAAGCAAAATATCACACGAGGAGCTCACGCACACACAACCTTCATAGCCGAAGTCGCGATGGGAATCCGTCTCCTTTCCATCGGTATCGATAACCTTATGCCACGAAATGGCGATTTTTGGTAAGAGTAGTCCAAGCCGATGAAACATAAGTTAAGGGCTGGACGCACAATTGAGATATAAATGAGGCGTTTTTTATTACGTCTAATTTGGAATAATTGTCAATAATTGGAAAAAGGCACTTGATGATTTTTTGTTGCTTTATTTTTAGCATTTTCGATGCAATCCTTCCAAATAAGTTTGCTATTGAGAATGATACCAAGATATTTGGCTTTGCGAACTTTTGGAAGAATTTAATCAAAACGAATCGAGGTTTTCTGAGGTAAAATATTCATACGCGTTTTACGAATAATTAACAACTGAGATTTATGGGCATTGATGGACGTTCTCTATTCTTTGCGCCAATCTTCACTTAGGGGCATTAACTCCTGGAACTTTCGGATCGCGTGGTTTGCACTTGCTAATTTGACTGCCAAGACGGTATAATTAGCATAAAAGCCCCAAAAATAATTTATGTAAGTTACTTGTTTGTAAAAATCGATCGCGTAGAAGAGATAGAGGATAGGGCATGAGATCGTCTCCTTTTAAAGATTTCTTCGAAAGAACTTTGTTTTTGCTTTTGCAAAATGACTAATGACTAAATTTTCTACACTTATGTATATTAGTTTCAAATGCTATTAGTGAATAAAAACGGATAGATTTTTACGCTCCCCTCTCGACAATGTCATCATCACGTCAAAATTATTGAAAAACATATTATTCTGACGTATAACATACACATATAAAAAAATTACAAACAGTAAAATCCAAAGGCACTAACCAAATAGATTTCAAACCGTTTTCATCATGCTGCACATTTCATCCATTAAGTGAGGGGTTCTTCTCCAGCAAGTGTTTAATTGTGATGAAAGTGGTCTTTTTTGGAAGGAAATGCGTAAGAGGGCCTCCATCAAGCAAGAGGATTAAGTTTTGCCTGGCCACAAGTCAATGAAATTAGCCTTACCCTCTTGTTTGGCGACAACGCAAGTGGAGATTGTAAATGCAAGCCGTTGCTCGCCTACCAGTTCCCGAGTTTTCAAAAGGGAGAAGTTGCAGGAAAACCAATTGAATGTGATGTGGCGGGCCAAGAGAAAAGCCTGGGTAACACGGCAATTTTTTATCGAGTAGGTCAATGAAGTTTTGGTCCCTCAGAGAAAAAAAAGCTTCAAGAAAATAAGTTGCCTCTCAAGGCTTTGCTCGCCTTTGATAATATTCCTGCACATTCTTCAGGGCTTGAAGATGATTTGCTGAAAGAAATTTAAATTCATAAAAGTCAAGTTTCTTCCTCCCAACACCACCCCATTTCTCCAGCCTATGGACCAGCCAGTTATTTGCAACTTGAAGACGCTGTACACAAAGCCCTTGTTTCAAAGGTGTTTTGAAGTGACCGAAAATACAAGCTTGACCCTCAGAGAATTTTGGAAGGATCATTTCAACATCCTAAATTGTTTAAATCTCAAGGCTTGGGAAAAAGTCTCTGTGACAACCCTGAATTCAGCATGGAAAAAACTCTGGCTTCAAACTATTCCTAACTTAGGTTTCGATCCTCAACCTGTGGGCGACACAGTGCAGCTAGTCGAAGAAATTGTATCTATGAGGAAAAGTATGGGTCTAGATATGGATGGTACTGATCTGGATGAGTAATGGAGGAACATATTGAAGAACTTACAACGGACGAACTTAAAGAAGTTCAACAAGAAGCAGCAGCAAGAGATGGTAAAAGAGCTTTCGTTAATGGCGGAGGGAACATGAGGTCCTTTCTTCCAGGAAGATGAAAGAAGTGTTGGCAAAGTGGGAAAACTTTCTTTGAAGAAGATCACTCTAAAAAAGCAGTGGGGGCGTACCATAAATTTGTGTAATGGCAATATAATGTTGCATTTTGGAGGCATCTTAAAAAGGAGGCAGAAGAAAGTGTTATTAGATAAGATTTTGGTAAAGTGGCCTGCGACTAAAAGAAAGTGAAGTGATTCTGACTCAGAACCTGCTTCCAGTGGGGTGAAATTCCCAAGAAGAGAGAGCCTTCCTGAATCAGAGGGGGACTCTCCTTCGGCACAGTAACCCGTTTCGTCTTCCCCACATCCCTATCGCCAGTCAAATCTCTTCATGGAGAAATTTTACGATTATATTATTTACCCGTGTTATTTATTAGGAAAATTGATTTTTCTGTTTATATTTTTGGGTCTTCGGAACGGATTAATTGGATTTTCATTATTTTCAATGGGGAAGTTTGTTTCTAGATACGAGAAATTCGCTACACGAGCTCAATGCTGGAACCGATTAAATTCGTATCTCGATGTTCCACTGTATATGCATTAAACTACTCTTAATATTAATCCACGAGCTTCAGTCTTGAAGATTAAGTAGGCATTATTTTATTCTGGAATTCAGGAGAACTATCTGCTTTGTATAGGATATCCTTATAGACGAGTGGTTCCGAAACTGTGGGCCACGGCTCCCCGGGGAGCTCAGGGCCGCAGCAAAACATTGTAATTCTTCACAAGGGCGCCGCGAAATATTGTAAAAGCTTCATAATTTACTGAACCAAGACATATGGTCTAACAAACAAAATACAAAGTGAGAAGCTAAAATTATCCAGATTTTTGTGTGGTTTGTTTTTATTGACCTTGTATAAAACTAAAGACACCGGTGTAGAATATTCTTGCGAACGCGAGACAACAATCGAGAAGGATAGAAAGCGTGAAAGGCGCTTTCTATCCTTCTCAGTTGCGCTATACATCGCGGCAATCTAACGTGGGAACACGTACAAGGCTAGAACGACCTTTTCAAAGCTCATCCCATGAAACGAAATTTGTATTGTAGCTAAGCTTGGTTAACCTTATTATTTTATTGGATACGGGTTTGCGTGTACTGACTTTCAGAGGTCATTTTCTGCCCCGAGTCGAAAATCCAGCATTTTATTTCCGGTCGCATATCAGGAATTTATGCTTGTCACAGAGACACTAGTCAAACCATTAGCAAAAGTAACAATTTTGTTGCCGGATTTATTCGGAAAATGCTCCCGTCATTTGAGAAAAAGACTCATAACGATAGAAGCAGATGCCATAGCAGTTGCTTTCAGCGCTTCCCTGTCAGTGAATAGATGAATGCCTTAATTGCTTTTCTCATCGAGAGTGGGGTGAGATCGGAGTTGCTGGAATTTCCAGTTTCGCCAATAATGCCAAAAAAGAGGATGTCTTCCTACTGGTCATCGAATGATTGACGTGACATCAGCAAATTTTTAAATAAAAAGCTGGATGCTGCGTAGTCTATCGTTTCACACATTTTTTTCTATCCATTCTCTTTGCTCAACTATTTATATTTCATAGGGCAGTTTTTATAATATGACATCTCGAAATGTTATAACCATATTCTACGACGGACGCATACACTTTTGCTACTTTCAACTTAGATTGACCAGTAGTATAACACTTCGAACTGCCTAGACCTTTCGCGACAAATTTGGATTGCTCTGGAAGATCTTGTGCAAAGCATATAAGCAAACATTGCCGGCTCGATTCAGTTAGTCCGTTTATAATCTAAGTCAAGTGAAATTAAACTCAGCGCTTACTATAAATGAACAATGGTATAAATTAGTTCGTGTAGTACAGTTAGTATTATATTACTTCTTGTTTGTTGTTTTTGATACATAGTATTGTGATTTTTTGCTCTTGTATCTGTGATAACAGACCGATTTTTGAAAGTAGTAAAAGTAATAGTGCAGATAAAGAAAGTATGCCTTCAACTAGTGTCACAACTATAAAGCAAGACAATATCGTAAATATGATGACCCGTCATTTAGAGTTTGGTTTTGCATCAACAGAAATAAATGGTGAAGAGAGACCGCAACGAAAGTTTTGGCAACAGAGTGTACGCTTCCAAATGAACTGAAGTGCAATTTAGAAGCTAATCGCTACAGCATTGTTGTCAAACCAGGTGATATTTTTTCCAGGAAGTTAAAAGAACTGAAACAATAAATAAATAAATAAAACTCTGAAAGGTTTCAGGTTTTAAATTACGTCCAAAGGGGCGTTTTTTTAACAAGTGTGTTACCTTTATTTCTTAAATATCATGTTCTTAAACCATAAAATTCCGTTCAAGAGCAGTATAGCAAAATTTTAAAATGAGCATATCTTTAGAATTTCCGATACTCAGTCTCTCGCGCTGGAGATAAAAATTTTTTTCTGTACAACGTTGCCATTGCTCGCTTTGAAACCCTTGAGTTTGTTAATCCAAAATTCGTTAAAGTTTTTTAAAAAATTAGAATAGATAATAAAACAAATTCCAAATTTGGGTTTCCAGATGCCCATATTCGGGTGGAAACGTCCAATATTCAAAATTTGGCGGCTCTAGGTACCGTTGTTTCATCACAATGCGAGAAGCATATATACATTTATGCAGATTCTTAATTATTTAATTTCTTTACACTCCCGGGCGATAATGTTTGGTGGCAACAATTTGAAAAGTGAATCAACGGAAAATGCCAAAACGAAATGAATAGTCTTTCTGTTGTATTCTGGTTTCTACGCCACAATACAAACTGGTGAATCCGAGCTAATTAAGTAATAGAATAAACCTAATACGAATAATACCTGAGGGTAATATTGTGCCTTTTTTTCCAAATATACATAGTTAATCAAAGACTCAACTAAATCAAAGCATAAAACAATCTTAAAAATCAAGTACAAACCAAAATAAATATTTTTGCGATCGTAATTTCGCAGGAGTGAATTTTGCGTTGTGTTGTATTTTATTCCGGGACCGTGCTCATGAAAAACGTTCGTGTGAATGATAATAACGATACACAAGACAAACATAATACATATTAACCATTAAATTAACCAAATTTATTTCCTCTCTAGAAGATAAGATGTACACCTATTATTCTTAATTAATTATTTTACCATTATAAATTTTCTAATTATTATTCAATTTCTGTTTCATTTCAATTTTCTAATTATTACTCAATTATTTTTCTAATTATAATTCAATTTCTGTTTACAAAAATTAAAATAATAAGTTCACAGGAATTATGTGATGAACAGTGAATAAAAATCTACTGAGAGGAACACTGTTACCGTATAATATTACAAAAAATGGGTACCCCGCACATTTTCCCCTAGTCACGGAGTATAATGATTATACTCCGTGCCCCTAGTATTGACTACGTGTTCTACCTAAATTTCTAGGAAATACAATTTTTCCCCTTAGTTGTGCATTTTTATATATTACAAATCAAATAGGTCTAACAGAAATACAGAACTTTCCGCCAAATCACATGATTAATTAATACACTGCTCGACATTGAAAATGCAACACCAAGAAGGAGTGGTCAGAAATTTATGCAAATTTTAGAGTAGACGCACGTCACTGAATTATGCGAATGATGTGAAATGCGCAGCTCTCCGACGCACGTGAAGTAAGATATAAGGGAAGGAACTTGCAGAATTGGCAATATTCGTGTCGTTATTTCTGCCAGACGAATTATCGAAGAAAGTTGGTTTTTGTCCCGGAGGATACGTGTAATAGGAGAGAATGCCAGGCCGCCGTCAACGAAGCCACCAGCAGATAGACGATTTTACGAAGGGTATGGTGATCGGACTGAGAAGGGAGAGTTGGTCCTTACGTCAAATCGCAGCTGATACCCACATGGATGCGAGCACGGTGCATCGGCTATGGCGAACATGGTTGGAACAAAGGAATGTGGGAAAAAGGAGGGGTGCAGATACAGCCAGTGTGACGTCAGCATGCGTAGATCGACGCATCCGCTGACAAGCTGTGGCGGTCCCGCAAATCACTTGTACCGCGATTCTGCAGCAGGTGCAAAATGCCCTGAATGTTCCCATGTCGACGAGAACCATTTCCCGTCGATTGGTTGAACGTGGCCTACACTCACGGAGTCCGTTAAGAAGACTGCTATTGACCCCACAGCATAGACGCCAACGTTTAGAATGGTGCCGGACTGGAGCGATGTGGATGCCAGAATGGCGAAACGTCCTGTTCTCAGATGAGTCACGCTTCTGTTTATCCACTCACAGTCGCAGCATACGTGTGTGGCGTCGACGTGGAGACAGATCTAATCTGGCAGTAACTGTGGAACGCCCCACCGCGCGACAACGTGGCATAATGGTTTGGGGCGCTGTAGCTTGCGATTCCCCGTCACCTCTAGTTCGTATTCAGGGCACTATGACGGCCCAATGATACTTGGATAATGTGCTGCGGGTGGTGGCAATCCCCTACCTTCAGGGGCTACCTAATGCAATTTTGCAGCAGGATAACGCCCGACCACACAGTGCTCGCATCTGCCAACATGCTCTGCAAGGTATGCAGATGCTTCCCTGGCAATCGTACTCTCCTGACCTGTCACCAATCGAACATGTGTGGTATATAATTGGACGCCGTTTGCAGACTCTGCCCCTGCGGCGTTCAGAAGACGAACTGTGGCAAATGGTTGAAAGGGAATAGAGCCATCCCTCAGGACACCACCCGCACTCTTATTGACTCTATGCCTAGACGTGTTTCTTCGTACATCGCTGTCCGCGGTGGTCCTACACCCTACTGAGCCGACGCCGTTCTCGCTCTGTATTCTGACTATCTTTTGAAATAAAGATCACTTATTGCTGCTTGCTGTCTCTTTTCTCCAAATTTCATCACTTTCTGACCACTCCTTCTTGGTGTTGCATTTTCAATGTCGAATAGTGTATAAGGTATGAAAAGGAACAGAGAAAGACAGTAACAAACAAATTTTGATGTTAAGAGTTCATTCCTTTTTAGTCGATTATTTTCTTTAAATTTATAATAAATTTACGATCATGGCCTGTTAAAAGAGCTCATAAGAACTTCTAGCGCGGACTTACCATTTTCGATGTCTGAAGCAGGAACATGCGTCTCCAAAAATCCTCAAATCAAGATTCCACAACTGCCTTCGAGTCGTCCGAGAAACATAACACTTCTAGGCAAATTGCCCCTTTGAACTAAAAACATTTTTTAATACTGCATTAATACCAAACAATAATTTGCTACCATCTTACAAGGTGGTTTACAAAATCGCGAAATATAGGAAGCCTCATACCATCGCAGAAAGGCCTATTCTACTGGCTGCTGTAGATATGGTGAACATCATGGTTGGTGAGTCTGCAGGGAAGCTGCTTTTAAAAGTGCCTTAGTTAGCACAATTAGACGGAGAATACTACATACGGCAGAGGATATCAATGATCAATTAATTGAAAAACTTAAAGAAGTGAATTTCGTTTGCAGCCAGATAAGGCTACAGATAATATTAAGGATGCTCATTTGATATACTGTGCACGGTTTATAGATAGTAATATTAATAAAGAAGACCTTTTGCTTTGTAAAAATATCACTGCGGGAGCAAAGGTTCAGATCTGTTTGGATTCTTGGTGCATTCACATCTGAATATAACTTGAATTGGCCTAAGTGCGTTGGTGTCTGTTCTGATGGAGCTCGGTCCATATGTCTGGCTGCCAAGGAGGATTACAGACACTTATTCGAAGCAAATGACCAAATGCGCTGTGGACCCATTGCATTACTCGTAGAGAAGCGCTTGCTTCAAAACATCTCAGCCCTGCACTGAACCAGGTATAGTGAATGTGGTAAATTTTATAACATTTCGTCCATTAAGAACAAGATTTTTAAAAACTGTGTGAGGATATGAGATCTGAACACTTATGTTTGCTATATAGAAGTGTACGTTCGCTCTCTCGTTTTGCTGTCTTATCACGTAACTTTGAATTGCGGCAAGAAATTTTTATTTTCCTTAAAGAGAAAGGATATAAAGATTCAGAACATTTTGCTGATGCCGATTTTTTAATAAAACTGGCATATTTATGCGACATTTTTGAAAAGCTCAATTCCCTTAATCTCTCTCTGCAGGGAAAAAATGTGCACCTTTTGAAGTTAATAGAAAAAATATCATCTTTTATAAAAAAAAAAAAAAGAACTCAAACTATGATGTAGAAAATAGATACAGGCAAAGATTGTTTTTTATATTCAATCACCAAACGCATATTTGTTTTTAATATTGCAAGATACAGGCAAAGATTTCTTTTAATATTGCAGCAATTTTTGATGTCGAATGAACTTTTATCTTTCTCAAGATATAAAAGCCATGTTTGATCGACAAATATCACAGCTAATTATCTGGTTTGATAAATACTTCCAGAATGAAAATTTCGACAGGTTTGCATGGATTCGAGATCCGTTTAACATTAGTGCTCGTTTGAATTTACTTCTCTGAAAGAAGAGGATCTTATGGAGTTATCTTCAGACAACAGTTTGAAAGCAAAATGTGGCATCATGGAATCGATATAATTTTGGATTTCAATAACACATGAATATCCCTTTTTAAGTGATAAGTTTCAGCGGATTTTAAATCCATTTTTGACGTCGTATTTGTGCGAAGTTGGAGTTTCGACGTTTTGGCTGTAATAAAAAGCAAGTATAGAGCAAAAATCAATGAGGAAACGGAAATGAGATTGGCCTTGTCCAGTTTAATTCCACGATTTGAAATAAAATGAGCAGTGATTTTCAGGCTCATCCATCACATTAATTATTGGTGTTAATAAAGTAAAAAAATGCTAACTGCTGAAGATACATAAGTTTTATTTATTTTTAGCTTTTACTTAAGGTAGGGAGCCGTGGAGAAATTTTAGTTGAGGAAAGGCGTCGCGACTCGTAAAAGTTTATAAGCCACTCTTATGGACGATTTCCTAAGCTTAACTGATTTCATTACGTATTTGCGTTACACATGGAAAAAATAATAAAAACTGCAATATAACCAGGCTGTTTTACTCAGACATTTCATAGCATTAGTCCTGGTCACAGGCTAATTTTTGAGTCTGATGTAAAAAAAAAAACTTTAGATAATTTTAATTTAAATCTAAAATTTTTTTTATTAAAGCTGAAAGAAAAATTAAACAAATGCGATCAACTATTACTTTATTCAGCATTTTCAGAATTTCTAAAAGATGTTCATTCTACAATTATTTATAAAGTTTACTTTCTTTCTTTTTGGCAGTAGATATTTTAAATAAAAAATACATTGGATTTCATCACACTTTTACATAACATGAGTTTTAAACTTTATTCAGTTATGCACAATCTCTTCTCTCCAGGTAGATTTTTTCTTCACAACACTAAATTAGTAAGTTGCCTGTCACTTTATACACAGATAAATACTCTCTTAGACTGAATAAAATAGATCACTCAATATTTGAATATTATACAATTTAGTTCATTTTATTACATACAAGTTTCTGTATTTACCAGTACAAAAAATTTCTATTTTCAGCTACTATAATAACTATACATCCTTTATTATTAAAGATAAACAATATGGACATGATTAGATTGTAGGCCATACTAGAATAACAAAGAGAAATCTGTATAACATGCAAAGAGTTTATCTGTAAATTTCTAAAAAAGCAAATTACATAAAAGTTATAGTAACTTTTATAAGACTCTTCAGATATTTTTGGTAAAAAGGACCTAAAGAATCTTACAATAATTTCTGCTCTGAAAGATTTCTTTAAATACTAGAGTGGCAACATTGATATGTTAATAAATGCAATTAATCCTGACTCAAAAGAAAAAAAAAATTGAAGAGCCACAATAGACTGATTATAAAGATTTCTTCTTATGATAAATTTAAATAATAGTGATATTATTGTCTATTTAGTGATTGTTTTACATGGATATGACTTATATTTACTTTAATGAAATTACAAACACTTTCTTACAACACGTTAAAGTAAACACTTCTATTTCATTTATTATTTATATGAAACAAAGTGAGTTTAAAAAATGAAGGTTTATTTAAAAATAGATTACACAGATCTAAAACAATTTGCAGTTTAATAAAGAAAATGCTGTTTGGTGTTACATATATAAAAAATGTACAAAATGTACTGAATGCTTATTACACAAAATCAGTAGTCACAAGTATGCTTAGCACAAAAGTCTAATACATATGGGACATTGTATGTGCAAATCTACGTACGAAAAACATCTTCTAACTTGCTGGTACATTCAAATGAAATTTGCATTTCATTTACTTTGAACAAACAATTTGATACGTTTCATGAAAAATTATTAATTAAGTCTTATTTTAGTAATATATATTTTATAAACATTTACACAAAAAAATACTTTCTCTACTTCAATCTTAAAACAATAAATAAAAATTTAAATATATTTTTTTCTTTTTATAAAAAGCAAAAACTTAAATATCATACAATACCATAATTTACATATGATACATTATCATAAATAATGTAATTAAAGTTGCACTTTAACAACTTAATCAAACTAAAATTTATAACAATGGTATGCATCTAAACATTTGTTATAAAATGAAATAAGAAAAACTCAATTTTTTTAAGTTTAAAGTAAACTGTTTCTAGCATAAAATTATCACAAGCATTCTAATGTAGTTAAAAATTCTTACAAAGAATTAATTTTAAAAATGAAAGTATGACTACTAGTGCCTTAAGTCTAATTAATTTCATTGCACTGAAATTCTTTTAAGCATGTGATATGTAATAATTTGTCCTATATTACTAATATCTCTATATTAAAAGTTAATATACTTAATATAGAAGCTAATGATTCATGAGCTGAATGCTGTAAATATATATGTATAAGAAATATTATTCATGCAGTTCTACAACGTGTGGTCAGTTTTTGTGCATGAGATTTTTTCGAATTTTAAGCAGGTTTTAGAAAGCTAAATTATTCTTTAATGTATATATATATGTATAGTGTGGAGTATGAAGCTAATAACAAAATTAAATACCATATTCAAAAAAAAAATTACAAAATGGGATTTTAGGTATCCCAATGAAAATATCATTTATAAATATTACAATCATTCATTGAGCAATTTGTTCATTTTAGACAAAAGGCTAATATTTGAAAATTGATATGGTACTAGAAAGCAGTATTATGGTACTCTCATATCTTTAAAAATAAAAACATTCATCTGGAATAACATTTAGCTTGTGTATGTTTAACCAAAGCTGTAATTTGATGAATTACACTTACAGCATAAGAACTATTCACATTCATTCTAATAGAAAGAATGTGAGATAAAATATATTTTGTCCATCTTTACATAGAACATTCATTAAAAACACAAATATATAATTTTTATGATTTTCTGAACACACACAAAGATACACAGTGTTATAATTTATCCCAAATTGCACAAAAATTGTCAAACACTATACCGCCTAACATCACTGGTTTTCTAAATTCACAGAATGCATCATCATACACTAATTTAATTACACTGAAAACTTAACAGAATGAAAACTTGCCATTTTCTACTTTAATTACAAGTATGTTTTTGATCTAAGAACTGAATTTCCTAAAACATCAGAAAAATTCTGCATAAAAACTAATGAAAACTAATGAACACATCTTCATTTAATTTAATGTTCATAGCTGCAGAAAATATGAATTATTATATTTTTCCATAAGAAAATCCTAAATTCTTTCCAAATTGAACTGATTATGATATTAAAACTTGCATAGACTTTGAAAATAATAATAAAATGGAATATACAAAAAATCTCAGAAAATCACTATTACAAAAACTACATCACATGTAATTTATTTGCACAACATCTAATTAAATACTGAATATTTATAAAGTGAATTTAGCTAAAGATTATTATAAGAAATATTTTTTTAAATATGATGGTTTATTAGAATTTTTGTCTTAGCTATGCGCCTGATGAATCATTGTTGAATTATTACAGAATTTAAATTGTCTCCTGTGAAATGATATATAAATGCAATTCATAAACGATTGGTAATATTCTGTGTTACAGTAGTAATAAAGTTTTTACTAACATACAAATCATTATTTTAAGCATTCTTTACTATTTTTAATTATTATTAATTTTCAAAGTTTTATAAAAAGATGTTTTTATAAAAAACAGCAAGTTTTTTTTATATATATAAAAAATGTAACACCACAAAATTATATTTTCTGAAGTTAACACCAATCAACCGATTGCCTGCAATCATTAAGCACATAAAATATTTTAACTTAATACAAAGTTGCACACATAAACTATTCAAATTAATAAAAAACATCATAAAATTATAAAACACAGATGAACATGAGAAAATTTATTCTTCATAAAATGGTTTCAATTATTATTTACAAATGGCACTTTTTATCGTTATAATTCTGTACACTCACTATATTAAAAAGCAAATTTATAACAAGGATTATTTACAACAAAAGATTACAGATACAAAAGGAGCTATTGATTTTACATTTTTATTTTCTTACAATTTTCACAAAATCATTCTGCTATCATCAATTAACACAATGCTTTTTAATTTTAAAATATTTGTGTATGTACCTTATGCAAATGCACTTGCAAATTATAATCCGTACACTGATAAATTAGTGATAGAACCAGTTTTTAAATACTAATTAGTTAATGAATAAAAAAGTTCTAGTTTTGTGCAACCTTATGGCTGTGTGGCTTACATAAGGTAATGATTTTTCAAGCACAAAAAACACTGCAAGAATTAAGACTAACCACAATGTACTTGCAAACTAGCAATTTACAGAGATCTAACCTCATGAAGTATAATCCAGTTAGAACACAATTGTTTCATACACATGAGCCATTATATTCTTTAAGTAAAAATATTCCATAATTTACAATTATTATACACACATTTTGTTACTTAATTTCAGTATTTAAGCACAATTTTTAAAAATATGTAAACACTACAGACATGAAGTAAATTAGTTAGATACATTTAATACAATAAAGAAAGCAATCTGTTGAACTTGCCGTATATGAAAGAAATAAGGAGAAATATTTTTAGCATTAATGTATAATAACATATAACAATACTAGAAAAAAAAACACTAATTTCCAAAGATTAATAAAATTTTATCCATTACATCATTATTCATTGCAACTTAACTACAAAAACTCCAATACATAAAATAAAAAATCTGAACCCCAAAAAGTAATTTAACTCCTATTTATTTCCATTAAACCTTAGATTATACCTTTTACAAAATTCAAAACAGAAAACAAGTTATTTTATTTATTAATAACGCCATGTAAAAGAAAAAATGAATGGAAATGAAGCTCACAAGGATGATAATCTTTTAGAATTACTAACAAATTTCCATTTGAAAACTTAAAAATACTTACAGTCATTCAATATCTAGTAATATTTGTCAAATCTGAAGTTTTTAATATAAAATTTAGTGTCATTAAGTAATATAGTACAGAAATATTGCCATAACTAAGGATTGATTTGATTTTTGATACCTTAACATATGAACTCATCTATCAAAAATGCAAGTACTTGAAAGATTATAATTCATACATTAATAATTCAGATTAATATCTAAATTACAGCAGTCACTTGCACATGACATAAAACTCAATTTCTTAATGAATACACTTCTGGAATGCACTGAAGCATATTAAAAAGCTCAAAATTTCTCAGTTTAAATATTCTTGCAACTTAGCCATAATATGTCAGGCAAATAAATACCTCTATTTTATTGTCAGGCAAATAAATACCTCTATTTTATTGATCTACTATCAAATTATTGAAAGAAACAATTATTTATTGACAGGCTGTAACAGTTTAAAATTAATGCACTACTTCTCTACAATGCATGTACTTGAAAGACTATAACTGAACTGTGAATAGTTTTTAAAAATGAAAATTTTGTTCTTAAGAACTCTGATCTTTTAAGTTAAGAGAAAAAGATATCATTTTTTATTAGTGAAGCATTAAAAAATAAAAAAAGCAAAATTCTTTATTAACATACATACATGCAATTAAACATGGAAGATCAGAATTAAATAATGTTAATTGAATATGTTAATTAAAGAACAGAATTTCAGGAGTTATTACTTATTTTTCGAATTTCATTTTCATTTCATAAGCATTTCTTTGATATGAAATACAACAGTAAGCATTTTTTACTACCTCAACATTTCCATGTTTTGCTCTTAATACCTTAAACATAAATCAGATAATGAAAAAGTTACTGGATGCTACTTCACTACATAGCAAACTGTCAAATATTGTCTGCTTCCATAGGAACTAATTGCTTTCACATAATTCTATGAAGATTACTATCCTCAATTGATATATAATAAATATGTGAAATATGATTAAAGAATGCTGTTTCTTAGGAGCAAAATTATATGCAATAAAATACTTCGAAACTTAGGGTATCCTTCGATAAAATACATTTCAAGATCTCCTAATATACTTTTATGATGAGTGTTTATGATTTTTGCTCTTAAAATTACGATGTTATGAGCAGACATTTTAAGTTAAATATAATTATACGACCTACAGAATGAAAACTATACATAGCATTTTATGATAAAAATGATACTCTGCTAAAAAATTAATTGCTTCTTTTTTACTGTGTTGTCTGTTTCCATTTGCTTTACACTAAATATAAAATTTTAGTTGAAAAAGCGTATGATTTCAGCAACGGAATTTATTATTATTATGCGAATCTACATGTAAATTAAAAATGCTTATTATCACTTGTGCTAAATTACTTTTTTCTACAAGTTACTGTTATTTCAGCACATGTGACTGCATGTATTCCCTGGCAATCACACATCTCACCATTTCAAAAACGTCACAGGAGTTATGCTTGAAAGAAATGGACTTGTAAGTCTATAGCATTTTCCTTTTTTAATATCGTTAAATAAATGAATAATATATGTTTTCTTCATATAACTGTTCAGTAAATTTCATGTTATTAACATATTTTATTATTTATATTTTAATTTATATAGGTGGTACAAAATATTTACTAGAGGCAGCATCATTAGTTAGAATATCTGCATATTAAACTAAAAGTTTCAACAACCTTCATAGCTTTTCATTATCTAAAATACCTCATTGAAAGTTTTGTTTATTAAAAGTTATTTTCTTGGATAAAATCAATTTGTAATAAAGATAATGACCCTCACGTATTTAAAAACAGTATTATTAAAAATGAATTTGACTTGGAAAATACATTAATAATGAAAAAAATATAAATAAAATTTACACTCATTACTTTATATACTATAAAAATTTCACAAAGTTAAAAAACAACAGACTTTAAATTTAAATAGAAATATTAATGAATTACATATCTTTAATTGCTTCTTTCAAAAATTAAATATCTATTAGTCCAAACACATACAGAACAGAAGTGATTTCACACTTGTCTCAAAGTTGATAATATAAATTTTGACATTCATTCACAAGAATTCAGATATTTGTTAAGATATAAAAATATTTCTTTATAAATAAAAATGTGACCTTTCATTTTAAATAATTTTGTAGGCAGCATCTAGCATCAAAGAGCATAAATATTCCACTTTATATTTGCACATCTCCATTTGATAATTGATTATATACAGATTCAATCTCACTATATTCCTGGAAATAAGTCCCCATATATATTTTGAAATTTTATATAAACATAGAATTTCTATAATGTACTTGGTTTTAAATTCAGTGTTAGAGTGCTCTACCTCATCAAGGGAGAGGTTCAACATAGTTTTCTGGTATAAGTCCTGTTCGCCCATTTAAGCAACCTTCTAACCAACCAGGCTCCCTTGATTGTCGCACTAAAACAGAAAACACAACAAGTATTACTGCATTTGGGCTTACAAAATTTTAAGAATATAAAGATGTATATATATATATATGCATTTTATGTCTGTGTATATACATATGCATATACCATAAACATACACAGTAAGCTGTGGAAGTTAAGGAAGGGATTGGTACCATTTATGCATTGTTTATAGAAATAATACATAAAGATTCCATTTCAAAGGGTCATTTTCCCCATCCTAAATAACAAATTTTTAAATGTCATCAATGTATGATAAAATAAAAAATTAATTATTCAGTCAACATGTGACATAGGGCACACTGATTTTAAAATGTTAAATTTTAGATTTTATGCACTTAATTTCTATTCATGACTTTTGCTGCTTTCAGCGCAGCTTGCTATAAAAATATTTAAAAAAATATTTTTATAGCAATTAATTTTTATTTAAAAAAAATATTTTTATACATTTATATTTAATAAAAATAATAAAAATATTTTTATACAAA